>WEIS01020294.1:0-32248 GCA_013389965.1 Todus mexicanus | reverse complement strand
AGAGCTGGGGCATCCCTGGAGGGGCAGGGGCATCCCGGGGTGTGGAGGGGTCCCTGAGACACCGCTGAGGGCAAGAGTCCCTTAGGGCAGGTCTGGGGAAAGGGGTCCCCTGGGTGTCCTCAGCCGTGCAATTCCCCTGGGGATCCCTGTAAGCGCAGGTTCCCCAGGGCAGCCTCAGAGGTGAGGATCCCCAGGGTACCCTGTGGGTGAGGGTCCCTGGCGCACCCCCGTGGCCGGAGGGGATGTCCCCCCTAGGAGGGGGTTGTCCCCCAGAGCACCACTATAAACACAGGGCATCCTGAGGCCCCTCATGTACCCCATGAGGGGGTGGTCCCCGGGGCCCCTCTTAATGATGGTCCCTTGAGACACCCCCATGGGTGGGGGTCCCCCGGAGCCCCTCGCCCTGCTGCCTGCCACACTGTCGGGGTGCACAGCCCTGCACGGCGCCTCTTTGGGGGAAACCATCAGCAGCGAGCGCCTGGGCGAGCCTGCTCCCACCCACCAGCCCGCGTCTCTCTCTCATACGTTACCAACCCGGCCCCAACCCCTCTGTGAGCAGCTGAAGGCTGCGTTTGAAAAATGCTCCTCTGTGCCTGGCCGCGCCGCTGCACCGCTGGCCTCGCCGTGGGAAGCGATGCTCTGCCACCCTGCACAGGCCCCCCGCACCCCTGCATGGCCCAGATTCGGCTTTTAATGCTGGGCAGCACAACCCCAAGGCAGCAGCTGCTTTCTCCAGGGGCAAACCCGAGCCTGGCCAAGGGGCTGAGCTCACTGCGTATCTCCATCGGCTTCTGCCCGAGATAAACACATGTTGGGGTTTATTCAGGCATTACTCGACACACATCTTGGCTTGACACGCAGCCCCTTGCCCTCCCAGGGCACTGGGCACCCTCTGGGACACGGGGTGGCTTTGCAGGCCCACTGTGCCCTAAAGCAGCCATGCATCCAGCACGGGAAAATCAGGATTGTACAATAATCCCAGGCTTTTAGCACAGGAACAGCTCCGAGCAGCTCATGGCCTGAGCAAGTGCTATACATTGGGTGGGTGCCTCTGGCCATGGCTTGTTGAGCCACTCCTGCAGCTCTGCAGATCCCTAGGTGGCAATCCTAGCTCATCAACAGCTGATGACTGTGGCAAGGGGGATGTGGTGGAATAAGGGACCCCAGGAAGGTGGAGGGGGGCTCGGTACCCCAGTCCCACGCCGCAGTACAGCCGCTGCACTGGGCAGAGGTCCCTGGGCACTTCTGCCCCTCCTAGGCTGACTCACAACCTCAGACGCAGTTTTCCAGGCTCTGGCACGTTGCCTGATCCCACACCTTGTGGGAAGGCAGGTTGGGCTGTCGCAGGTCCCGTCCTGCAGCCCCGGGCACAAGGGCTGGACAGAGGGTGGCATGGAGCTGCCTTTCTGTACGTGCTGCGGAGCAACATGTGCCCAGGGCTAACGGGAAGGCTGCTCTCCCCGCCCGCCTCGCAGCATCGTTAGCGGAGTTATGATTCAGTCCTGCTGCATGACTGCACATGCCCCTGCGCGGGACGTCAGACCCTGACCAACAAGTGCTACGCTCATTAACGAAGATCATTATTTTCCCTCCGAGCGGTGGTTAATTGCGTAACGCAGAGCACGCCGTGGGCTGCCCTCCTGCAGCCGCACAGCAGCAGGGGAGCGAGGGGTGAAGGCAGCGTGGCCCCAGCCTTGCCCTTGGGGACAGCCCCCGGGATGCCATAAGGAATGGGGGGCACAAGATGTGCCCCCAGAACTGCTCAGGGCTGGGCACAAATAAAAATGGCTTTGCCAGAGAGCAGCCGCCTTCAGGGAAGCCCATCTCCCAGGACCTGGCTGGTCTCATCACCTGCTTGTCGGAGCTGGGGCTCATCCGTGCACTCCCAGCCTGGCTCTGGCTTGTCCCCACTCTTGTCAGGTGGCCTCAGGTTGTTGTACCGGATGGTAGACACAAATCCATCACAGTGGGGTGTGTGTCCAGCAGTACACATGCATCCCGTGACGGCATATTGCATCTCATCACCTTCACAGCACAGCGAGCTGGCAAGGGGCTCTGGAGGCAGGCGAGGGCTGAGCCGGCCCCATTCTGGGACCGCTGCCTGTGGGACAACTGCTCAAGGGCAGAAACAGGTTTGGGGTGGGAGGGGTATTAACAGACCTCGAAATCTCCCCTGGGGCTGGAGGCAATGCAGGCAGCCAGGCTTAGAGCTGAGCCAGCGCTGCCCTGAGCCAGGCGCCTGGTGCTGTGCTCACCACCCCTTTGGCGTGCCCATGGAGATGTGGTGGAGGACACAGAGTTCTCCATGGCCTGAGCTGTGCCAACTGCCCCAACAATTGATGGTCTGATGTAGTGGCCGGTCTTGAACTGGCTGCTCCCAGGAGAATTATTCAATAAATTTGAATTAAGTGCAGGCGGGCGGCTTTCTGAAGCCTCTGAAAGGAAAGCAATGAGCTTAACCAGCCCCCTGGGCCTTCAGGAGGTCTGGCCGTCAGCCAGGCGGAGCCACGATTCTGCGCATCCCTGAGCAGCGCAGAGGGAAAGGTCTGCTCACTGGTGTCTGTGCTGCTGGAGACAGGGCTTGGGCAAGGCAGGAGCTCCCAATCCTCCCAGGGACCACCGGGGCCTGGGACAGGGGACACAGGGAGGCAGCCTGCTGCACCACACAGGGCCCCTGCTGGGTGCTGACTCCTGGCACAGGGACACCAACCCTGAAGATCCCGGTCACCATCTCCTGGACCACCACCTCACAGGGAGTCGATCCCGCCATGGTTGGTGGGGACGAGGGCAGAAGCACTCCAGGAGTTCAGGGGGGACATATCCCTAAATATGCGTCCTGAGTGCAGCTCTGGGAAGCAGCAGCAGGTCTTCATCCCTGAACAGCTTTCTGACCAGGCTCTGGGCTCTGCACGCTGTCTGCTCCTTCTCCCCTGGTTCTCGGTAGCAGAGCTGGCTTCGCTCCAGCCCTCTGATGAGCCTGTCAAGAACATTTTGGGTTAAGATGCTAAAAGCCTTGTAGCAAAGAGCTTGAAAGCAAAGATGAGCGAGTCCTGGAGAGAGGCAGGAGGCAGAGCCTGAGCCCTCAGCCTCTGAGAGTGCAGCAGGGGGCAGTGAACCTACAGGCTGGCTCAAACCACATTGACCAAAGCTGAGAAAACCTCATAAATCAATGATCTTATAACGTCTTTGAGAAAGAAGATGTAGAGATGGTTGCAATACTTTGCCAACATTCAGCATCCGCCTTGTTCACACAACGTCTGAATCTGGTATTGAGCACTTCATATATTTTTATAGACACACTTATTTGAATGACAAATACTCGGGCTGTGTTATTCTTAAACGCCTGCCTGTGCTGCTTAGTATAAGCCCCCTGCCTCCCCCTCCCCAGCGCTACTTTCAGGGGTGGGGTTTTGCTACCAAGGAGGGTCCTGGATAAGGACAAGGCTGGTAACACCCATCCAAGGCACAGCCAGCCTGCCAAGGGAAGCTGCAGGAGCAGAGGGGATGACAGGGTGTGTGTCCTGCCATGCCATGCTTGCAGCTGGGGGAATTGCTTTGCTTTCCAGCTGTGGCACATCTGCTTGCAGAGCTGCTTGAAATGATGTTGCATCAAGGACGGGCTGCGGCAACCATAGCAACGGGGCTGCCTTGGTTTTCCACCTTTCCCAGAAGAAATAATACTGCTTTCTCCCAAATTTGCTGCTGTCTGAGAGATGTAAGCAAGAACCTCTGGCCAGGCAGGACAGAGGGGCTGATCTAGCTCTGGGGAAGGTACGCACGCTGGGCCTCTGCTGTCCCATGTCAGGTGAGGACTCTGGTGCTGGGCCCAGAGAGCAGCTCCACAGGCTCCAGGCACTCCCATCCCCACCAGCCTGAGCCTCTGCAGAGCCCTGAGCCACATCTCAAACCCTGTCTCTCTCCACCCAGCATCAGCAGGGTGGGAAGCGCTGCCTGCCTGCTCCCACTGCTTGCATCTCACAAGAGGAAGGAGGATGAGTGAGGAAGAGCCGAGTATCCAAACACCTCTGGAGCCAGCAGCAGCCTGTAAGTTGGCAGCAGTGCCAGCACAGCGTTGTATGACACAGTGCGATGGTGCTGCTCACTGGAACGGCTACTGGGGTTTGAAGATGGAGACTCTGGGTCAAGGAATGGTCATAGGGATTCAGGGTGTCAGAGTGGTCCATCCAGATGCTGAGGGTACCTTGGGATCAGAACAGCACCCAGTTTGCACAGCACACAACCAGCATCTCACCAACCTACAGTAAGGCATAAAAAAAAATGCATGGATGAATAAAACACAAGACCCACCCCGGGCTCCCTTTGCCTGGCCCAGAGCTGCCCCCGCCAACTAGTGCTGGGGCTGCTGCAGCACCCACTGATCCAGAGCCAGCTGAGCCTGGCCGCGAGCCTCACAGCCTCTCCCTGAGCCAATCCCACCTTCCAGTGTTGTGGGTTTTGCAGCTCATGTTCACAGATTCACAGAATGTTCGGGATTGGAAGGGACCTCCAAAGCTCATCCAGTCCAATCCCCCCATTGCTGGAGCAGGATCACCCAGACCAAGTCCCACAGGAACTCGCCCAGGTGGGTATTAAACGTCTCCAGAGAAGTAGACTCCACGACCCCCCTGGGCAGCCTGGGAGAGGCTCTGCCATCCTCACTACAAAGAATTTCTTCCTAATATTCAAGTGGAACCTCCTGTCCTCACTGGTGATGCCTGATGCTCCTCACCCTGCCCTGGGTGCAGGTCCCAGAGCTCTGCAGAGCCCACCAGCCTGCCCTCCCCATAAGGCATGGTCCAGTGGAGCACTGGGCTGTTTTGTTGCTGCTCAGTGCTCCTGGGAGCTGTTCTTTAGGGCGGCTTTTGCACTTGGAGTACCACAGCANTCTCAGGCTACCAGTGACAGAACGAGAGGACACAGTCTGAAGCTGGATGTTAGGAAGAACTTTTTTCCAGAGAGAGTGATTCCCTGTTGGAATAGGCTGCCCAGGGAGGTGGTGGAGTCACCATCCTTGGATGTATTCAAGAAGAGGTTGGATGATGGACTCAGGGGCAAGATTTAGATGATTAGATGATATTGGGTAACAGATTGGTGATAGGGTAGGTAATAGATTACAGGTTGGACTTGATGATCTCTACGGACTTTTCCTACCTTGTTAATTCTATGATTCTGTGATTGTGTTTCCTCAGCTCAGTTTCACAGGAGCTGCTCTGTTTGGGACAAGGGCAAGGACATCACCATGGGCCAGCTAGGTCCTCCCACCCATGAACCTTCTCCTGGCAAGCAAACCGAGGTCCTTAGCAAAGCACAGAGCTCAGCAAACCCCCAAAGCGATGTTCTCTGCCCCGTTTCTCCCTGAGCTGGCGGCGGACAGAGCTGCATTGCCACCTGGCGACCAAGGGAAAGAGCGCACTTGCCTTGGAGCTGCTGCTGCTGCAGTGGTGCAAGGAGAGCAGCTTCCCAAGATGAGCTCCTCAATAGCAGGTCACTGAAACCCCACTTCTCAATACTCCGCAGAGGCAGGAGAGCTGATACATCCTTGTACCGATAACCGTTATTATGTCTCCATGTGTGGAGAAGTGTGATACAAAGTTGCTTCAGTCGTCATTCAGGTCGTGGTTTTTTTGTTGTTTTAATTTGTATTTTGCATCCTCAAGCCCGATACCTTTGGTGCTTTTACAGCCACCAAAACTGAAGGTGTTCAGCTATGTGTCCAAGCTGGGGAGGAAGGGCAGCAACTCCATAGTTCAACCAAAGGCTCAAAAATACGTAAAGAGAAACCTAAAAAAATGATTGCCTCTTAATTTAGCTACTGAGAAACTATCACCTCCTGCTATATGGAGGTTTTTTGGGGTTGGACAGTTACATTGATGCACTGACCACAAATTGCTTTTAAGAAGCCCCCAGTACATGTAGCTAGGTCTTTTAAAAAATGTGTTTAGTAGAAAGGAAAGGAAAGAAAACAAAACCCAGCAGAGCCTGAAGCCATAGCAGGGTCCAGACCTTGAAGCTTTAATCCCAGCTGTATTTGCACATGCTTTTGTAGAAGGCTCTGTAGCCAGAAGCTCCGGGCACACCTTGAACAGTGAGAAGGAAGGGAGTTACAGAGGCCAGCAACACTTTTCCTAAGGAAGGCCTCTTAAGAAAGGCTGAAACTACATTCTATAGTTTTAAAAACAAGCAATATCAGACCAACACTTCATATCAAGAATAACAAGAATAAAAACAAGAAGCAAACACAAGGGAGAAAAACCCACCTAATCCAAGCCTTCTCTTTTGTGTCCCACAACATAACTCAGTAAATAATCTCTATCAGCTGAGCTAGAAGAAGCTCATCATGTGGGCACAACTCCTCTAATCAGCATCTCTGCTTCAGCTGCTACTCAGGGTTACCCTGAGAGCACTACTAAGCCTGAATGGCTGAGGAGCCTCACCTGGGACCCCACTCACACCTTCCACCTGTGGTCCTAGAGCTCCATTTAAGCTCAGACCCAGGCCCTTCTCAGTTCTTG
This sequence comes from Todus mexicanus, assembly GCA_013389965.1. Lineage (NCBI taxonomy): Eukaryota > Metazoa > Chordata > Aves > Coraciiformes > Todidae > Todus > Todus mexicanus. The sequence goes on along the minus strand of WEIS01020294.1, from coordinate 25,736 downwards.
GCTGGGATAGTCTCTCCTTTGTAGCTTCTCGAAGATGATACTGTTGGGAATTTTCTTCTGCAGTCCTGATCTACTTTGGCTGACCTCCTGGGCAACAGTAAGTGTGAGGTCTGTTGTAATAGTTCTGAAATCTGGTAGCTGGCTTATGAGCAGCCACTTTTGCGTCCTGAAGAAATGTTTGTAGCTGTAAGTCTGGTTGCCAGCCCTAAGGAGATATGTGCCTGGGTTATTTCTGTTAGGGGTGGAAAGCCCCAGAGCAGAGCTGCATTGCAAGCAGCACTTTTCTGAGTAGGAGAGATAGCCCTTGATGGGGGACTTATAGTGGTTACTCTGCTGCTGCTCCCCTGCTTAGTGAGCCCCATAGTATTCTGAGGTATGTGCTCTGTGGCTCTGGCAGGTATAATCATGGAAGGGACCTTTAAATCTCATCTTGTCCACTCCTCCCTGCAGGGAGCAGGGCCATTTGCAACCAGAGCAGGTTGCTCAGTCCCCCCAACAGCCTCCCCTGCAATGGGGACAGGGATGGGGCAACCTGGGCCAGGCTCTCACCACCCTCAGCATCAAAATTTCTTCCTTCTCTCTGATCTAAATCTTCCTCTCTTCGTTTAAAATCATCATCCCTTGTCCTGTCCCACCAGGCCCTGCTAAAAGGTTTTCCCCATCTTTCTTATAGGCCTCCTTTGAGGTCTGAAAGGCTGCTATAAGGTGTCCCTGGAGCCTTCTCTTCTCCAGGCTCAGCAACCTAAATTCTCTCAGCCTGTCTTTATAGTAGAGGTGCTCCAACCCCCTGATCATTTTTAGAACCCTCCCCTGGACCTGCTCCACTGGGTCCATGTTTTTCTTGTGCTGAGGACTCCAGAGCTGTGACACATATCCTTTGGCAGCTCATCCTCGTTGCTCGATGTTAGTTTGGGTTGCCAGTAAATCTTGCTGACAGTGACATTCCTCTAGGGAAAGTCTAGATATAAATTCTAAGAATTTGGAAGAAGCAGCAAATGGTTCTGCATGTTTTTTCGGTGCCTAGGTGCTGTTGTGTTCATGTTGTTCGGTTGCTCACACCTTCCTCTGTGAAGCTGTTTGCTCAGGTAGCTCTTGCTCATCAGGCTCAGTGAAGAAACTTTCTGTTCTCTTGTGGGAAAGGAAAAGTGCTGGGAATGAAGACTGGGGAAGGAAGAAAAGTGGGGGTGTCTACACATAGGGAAGAAGACTGGCTGTATGTGAAAAGCAGGCCAACAACTTTAAATGGGTTTTAAATTTTACATGAGGTGAGAAGGCCTCTTTGATCCAGTGGGGGAGCTTTTGACCACTCCAGCCCCTGTGCCCTGGACACACCATTTCCTCCTCATCTTTCAAATCTGTTTCATGTGCTGTTTGATGACTACTTTTAATTAGCAGAGAGGAGCTCAGGCTGCAAAATCCAGAGAGGAACCAGCGCAGAGACCGAGCCCTCAAAGTTCAAGGAGTGTTAGTTTAGCCAAAAGGGAATGGCCCACTTAGAAAATCCCCCTGAATTCAAATTTTGAGCAGTCTTGGTGTCAAAAAAGTGTTTGGTTTTGGAGTGTGAGGAAGAGTCCCTCTGAAGCAATTTGAGTTGTGCCTCTCCCCCCTCTCCTCTGTAGCAGATGGGTGCTGCAGCCCTGTAGAGCAGTGCTCAAGGTGCTGCTGTCCTTGTGGTTGCACCTCCTTGGGCGATGCTCTCAGCTTCTCTCCCAATATTCAGTCAGGGTTTCTTTAGAGGAGCAGTGTCCCTTAGAAATAAAGCCTACACAGGCATTGCTTTTTCTAGAGAGCTTGAAAAAAATGAGATGGTGGGGTTTTTTTTGGTAAGATTAAGGTATTGTAAAGCCTTCAGAACATGTAATAGCAGTAAAATTAAGCCAACTTTTAAATAGTGGATGCTGAGAGATATAATTGTAGTGGATAAGAGATCAAGGTATATAAAGTAGATTCCTAGTTCACTAAAGCCTGGCTTGCCTGTCTCAGCCATGTTGCTCTATCCTGTCCACCTGAGACCCTTTCTGCGCTGTGGGAATGGTTATGGTGATGTTGGTGGCAGAGGAACGTGTGGGGTAAGGTGCCTTCAATGCTGTCTGCACTGGAAATGGCAAATAAAGGTCCTGTAATGAGTTGGCCAGTGCACAAGAGCAGAGCTACCACCTTTGGATGGAATTGGAGTTGCTTGGCTCTGAGCAGCAGCCTTAATTACTGCTCATTAATGGAAAATCTATTTCAGTTTAATTGCTGAGAGTTTGTCCTTCTGAGATAAGGGGGTCTGATCGCTCATCTTGCCTCAGCTATAAAGCTCTAAGCAAGTCCTACAGTCCAGGTAGAAATTTGAGTATCACACCTGATCACAGCAGACTTTGAAATGAGATTGAAGCTTTGCTGTGTTGGGCTTGAATTCCCGAAGATCTTGATGCAAACAACAAATCCTTTCTGTCTTCACCCCTTAGCCACTTTTCCCAAAATACAAAGCATGAACCATGCTTGATTCTGCTATGAATTTGTGGGGTGTGGAAGCACTTGGAGCTGATAGGCTGGTTAGTGTGACAAACAGGTTAACAAACATCAGAGAAAGCTCATGAGAGTGGACTCTGGGGATCTTTTGGGAGGTTTAAGCTTGCAGATGACTCCTTGTACAGGCAGATCAGCTTTTCCTGGGTGAGAGAGCACAAAATACTCATGGTTGAGAAGAAAATCTGTTTAAAACAGGTTCCAGGATATGAAATAACTTTCATTCAGGGGATGGACAAAGCAGCAGGGTGAACATCAGTTTCTGCCTTGCTAAGCTCCACAGGGCTGGATTTGCAGAGGTTGTGAGTCACTGCAGTGCAAAGAGCATCTGGTGAAGATGATGAGGATGGAAAAAAAGTGCCACAATCTCCTCTGTCTGCTGGCTCCCTCCTCAGAGAGGTGTAAATGGGCAGACAGAAGTGTCTGCTCTGTTAACAGTGTCTGATACCAGCTGTGGGACCAGCACGCACAGTGCTTTCCTCACCACCATGATCTCACTTTCTCTGTTTAGAAAAATAAATCAGCCTGGATGTTAGCTCAGCAGGATACCTGAAATCTTAATGGATGCCTGACACACCACGTTTCCAATGTGCTGGTATAAATCCAGCACATTAATAACCCTTTAGGGTTGGTATCTAAAGGAATTGGAAGTGCTGAGCTCCTACAGCTGCAACCTGGAGGCTAAATTCTAGATTTGGGTACGTGTGTGAGAGATGGGGCCAAACATCTGGGTCTCCTGCCTTTGCGTGCAGGCTGCTGCCTACCAGACAGGGTTCCCAGTGTGAGGCTGAGGGCGATGCTGCTGAGATGTGCAGGTACAAGGCATTAGCTGCTGTGTTGTAGAGCTAATTCGATATGCTTTATGTCAAACACTTGTAGCAGACAGCAGGTGTTTGCTACTCCTACGGTTTTCTCACTGTGGTGCTGCATGAGCAGGGAGGTGTTTTGATGAAAAAGGCACCAGAAGATGTTTTGCTGGGAAGCAGAGTTGGTGTTAATGGCCAGCAGGAAAAGCAATGCTGTGGAAATGGCCCCTGATGCTTTTCTGGAAGGTGGAAAGCACTGAGCGTCTCCTTGGCCCATGGTGGGACCCAGCTGGTGGCTTGCAGCACCCAAGCTTGGGAGCACCGTTTCCTCTGGTTTTCCCTGTATCTCAGCAAATCACCTACAGGCAGGCTCCTCAAACAGCAGAAGTTATGGAGTCTTTTTCTGTAAACCTAGATAGAAAGTAAGTCAAATGTAATTTAAAGAGTACTTTTAACATTTTTACTTCTCTGAGGGGTGGTATTTCTACCCTCCAACATCCTCTCCAGGAAGCCTCGGGAGAAAGGCTCTGGGCAGGAGCCTTGTCTGGATCTACTGGGTCTGGTTCCCTTCTTCCGTGACATGCAGCAGTCCTGCTGTAGGAATCTTATAAAGTTGGGGGAAATCACTCAAGCTGTAGCAGGTCCCCTTCAGTCAAGACCTCCAAACAATGGAACCACAAATATTGACTTCTCTTTTTTTTTGAGATGATGAGAACTTTCTCTGGTCTAGACTTGTCTTATGTATTCTTGAGATGTAGGCTTTTGGGTCCACCATAGGATCTCCCAGGCTTCCCAAAGAAAGGTTTTATGAAACTTCTTTGTAGTTTTGTCAGGGGAAACTTTTCAGAGATATTTCATTCGAGCTTGAGGAAGATAGTTGGAGCTCAGGAGTTAGAGGCTTTGCCACCTGTTGGACATGACCACATGGCACAGGGGCTTGCATGGGCTCTTCCTCCTGCTGATCATGTCCTGAGAGCTGAGCTGACAGCACTTGAAGGCCTTTTGTGAAGGAGACAATTGCCACAGGGCTCTTTATAAATGGGCTGAGCAGTTGCTGCACTTCTACTGTAAGCCTTGACCCTTTCCAGTGTGGCTTTTTGCACTGCAATGCAGGATGCTTTCCTTCCTCCTGGGAAAATAAACTTGTAGTGAGGCAATGCCAGGGTGGGGAGTTCCCTGCCCCCTCCTTGCTGGTTTCGTTGCCCTCAGGAGGCAGGACAAGGCTGCAGAGCTGGTCCTGCTGTGCCATGGCAGCTGCTTGCAGGGATTTGAAGCTGTGGGAAGAGAGCGATGGGACTCTTAGAAGTGGATTTAATCCAGGCTGGTGGTTTTGCTGGTGGGTTTTTTCAAACTGCAGTCTCCCACGAGATGGTGCTGTGGGATAGGGGACATGGCCACTGAGAGGTGGCCGCAGGGCTTGATGGCACTGGGTATAACAGAAAATTAATGAGTGGTTCAGCAGAGGAACTGAGGATTTCTTGCAGCATCTTTGCAAAGGTCTCAGCTGGGAGAATAGGTGGGGAGTGATTAACATGGGCTGCAGCTGAGACAGTCCCCTTTGTAGGAAAACCCAGGCAGAGGAAAAGTAGCCACCAAATCCATCTGAATGATACAGAAATGACAACTTGTGCCGAGCCCCTTTTCGCTCAGAAATTAGTGCTACTAATATTACACTCAAAATCTTTATGTGCAAAAAGGGAAGCACACCTAACATGTGAATATGGACAAGAACATGTTGCTACTGTATGCAGTATCTTAATAGTTTAATCATAATGAGACAAGATAGATTACTACAGAATAAGAAATGATGGAATTAAAATGTTTATACATGCACTGGGCTCCTACTTTTGGGGGTGTGTGTGTGTGGGGGGTGGGTTATGCACATCTCTGCCTTGCTCCCCTGGCTCTTAGAGGTGGTGGTTTCATTTTGGTAGCAATGAGGGATGTTACAGCAAGTTGTCAGTGCCTGAGGCATTTGAGAATTAGATGTTCTTGGTGAAGGTTTTGAGTTCCTTGCTCTAGCACCCTCTTGGGGTCACTTCTTCCATTCTGCTGACATGCTCTTACACCTTTGCTCTTTCCTCACGGAGCAAAGAAGCCTGTACACCATTGCTGCTTTCTTCATGGTTTGCAGCTGTGTTGGGTCTAAATTCATCACATGTGGCTGCCTTTTTGTATATTAGATTCTGCTTTTGTGTTCTCCGTCACACCTAAACCCAACTTTGTCCAGCTCCAGGTCTGCATTTCTGACCATTAGTTAGTTGTTTATAGCTGTGGGGTTCCCTATGCCAGCTGGTGCCCCAGCTCTGGTTGCGCCACACCCTCTATCATAGAGTCGTAGAACGTTCAGGGTTGAAAGGGATCTCTAGAGATCATTGAGTCCAACTTCCCTGCCAAAGCAGGATCACCTAGAGCAGGCCACACAGGAATGTGTCCAAGTGGGTTTTGAAAGTCTCCAGAGAAGGAGACTCCACAACCTCCCTGGGCAGCCTGGGCCAGGCTCTGTCATTTTCACTGTAAAGAATTTTCTCCATATGTTGAAGTGGAACTTCCTATGTTCTAGCTTACACTCATTATTGCTTGTCCTATTACTGGGCACCACAGAAAAGAGACTGGCCCCTTCCAGTTGACACCCATACACTGCATCCCACGTGTACACATCAGTCCTGAGGTGTTGCAAGCTGAATACAAAGCCTCTGACCTGTTGATGTTGATGGCACAGAGTATCTGTATATTCTGGCTGGGTAGGCATTGAAGAATAGGCTGGGATGACTTCTGTCCCACAGCCCTGCCAGTGCCTTTCCCCTCCAGTTACGATGCTTCGCACCCAGGAGGGATGTTTGGCTGCTCTTGATGCCAAGCTCCTGATCTCTGTAAGTCTTGTTAGGGGGGAAAAAAAATGTTTTTTTTTCTGAGCATGTTCTATCAAATGATAATCTTCATTAATAATGATACCTTTGATCAGTCTCATGGAAAATGTGGACAGTTCTCAGAAGATTTGGTGTTTTACAAAGGAACTGAAAAAGTGAATGAACGAACAAATATTTGCCACGGGGATCCTTCTTTCATTTCAACCCAAAACACCTGAGTTATTCCAACTGAGAAAAGATATAGGAAATACAAAAAGATCCAGGAATGACATGTCAACTTGTGGCTTCTATTTTTAATTTCAGAGCCTCTCCATCTAGAAATAAAAGCATTACTGGGGTTTGATCTGGAGTCCTCTGAAGTCAAAGGAAGAGCTTGCCTCAAAGTGATTCAGTAACAGTTAATACTGGCTTGAGAGAGGCTAAATTTAGTAAGAAATTCTCACCACTCTGTGTTTGCAACCCAAACATGCTGCAAGCCAAAGGATACACTGAGATGTTCATGAATACAGAGATCCCTTCAGCTCTCAGTATGCAGACTGGGTCTAGTAGCTGCTGACCCCACTGTCTGGGTCCTTAAAACCTTCATTTCTGGCAGCTGCTGGGGTTTGTCCATGTTCCCACCATCACAGAGATGTGTGTTCTCTCCCAGTCATGCTTGTGCCTCTGTACCCCAGGAAAGCTACTGGGGACTGCCAGAGGCAGCATGATTTCACCGGGGTATATTGATGCAATTAGTTAATAGATTTTGTCTTTTTCTGCTTGTTTTTATTCGGAGGAATAAGTTGGTCAGGTAATAAGCTCAACACAAGTTGCAACCTATTTCTACAGCATGCCAAAACCAAACCAGTCCTGCTTTGGGGTCTTTCTCAAGCTACCTGGTGATGAGCTGAGCCCGTCTGTACTGTTCGAACAAGGATTTTAAGTTTTGCTTCTACAGCAGTAAGAAAGATGCTGGGTTGTATTTTTTACTGAAGTTTTGTTTTCTTATGAATTTCCCTAGTCCAGTCATCTCCCTCTGGTTTCTGGTGTCGTCTTCCCCCAGATCTTTCTTTAATGAAAGATTTAGTGATTTTTTCATGTCTGTTCTAAGGCCACAGTGACTTGTTACTTACTGTTGGAGGAGCGACATGGTCAAGTTTGGCTTTTGTTCCTGGCTAGGGATTATTTGGTGACAGCAAGACCAAGGGCCAAGGCTGTGATGCCATGTTGCCTGCTCTGACTTTATGGTGAGGACTCCCACTTCTGACTCATGTTCTTCTCCTTAGGCCTTACCTGGGAACAAGCAAAGAAACAGCTCCTGGTTTTGAGCTGATGACTCATATCTGCCTGATCACCCTGGTCCTGTCTCTTTCTTTCCATATGAAAATCTTGGCCTGTCTCTTCAGTGTCCTCTGGAGATGCAACCATCATCTCAACCTCCATGTGGCTGAGACACCTCAATCTCTTCCCCACGCACTGGCCTCATCTTCCTCCTTGATCTGCTGCCAACACTGTGATTATCATTCGGGTCAGCTCCATGTGACTGTCTTTGACTCAGATTTCCCTCTGGTCCTGATGCTGAAGCTACTTCTGAAGTTTGCAAACTTTCTTCTGAACAGTTCTATAATTCAACCTTTCTGTTCCATTTGTGCAAGTTGGGTTTCTGTGCCTGTCAGCTTATCGAGGGTTTGCATGTTTCTTCTGGTGCTACCAGGTACTCATAGTGCAGGGTAAGGTATTAAAGACACTCCACAGTGGGTCTGGAGCTTGCCCAACTTATGGCAGGTTTGCTGGAGATTTTCTTTGTGCATAGACAGGATTGCGGATACTCTTAAGCTAACCCCAATTACTTCTCTTACTGGGCTTCCAGAGTAGTAGAAAACCTGGAAAAGTGCCATGAATCCTGTTTTCTTCCTCTCACTGAGAAGTTTTTTTTTTTCCATTCAGATGGAAAACCCCCTCTACAACTAGGTACACCCAGATGTGCCCAAATCTTGGGAATGTGCCTTCACCTCCACTGTTGCCCTGGTGTTGTCTCAGCAAATGCAGTCCTGCTCCACCCTGCTCAGTTAAAATACCTCTGGGAATCTTATTTTTACCAATTTGCTGTGACCTCCTCTCCTCTGTGTGCATCCTTGCTGCTCCCCTTCAGAGCCCCAACCTGCCAGCAACGCTCTTGTCTTCCCTCTTCAAGTGTATTCCTTCCCTGATGCCATCTACACTCTTGACAAGCATCTCTCCAGCTTCTCCTAAGCAGTTTTCCACAACTGGATGTGTGAAAACTTTCTCCATTCTTCACCATGGTGCTTTACTCTCTTCCTTTGACATCTGTTTTGTACCTTTAAATCTTGACGCCAGGTAGACTACTGCTGTTGGATCTTTGCCCACGGGGTTGCTCAGTGTAGTCTCCCTGATTCCTTCTTGCATCTCTCTCTACTGAAGGCAGCAGCAGATCATAGGGGGAATGAGTGATGTGCAGGAGGCCGAACTCGCTCCCAGCCCAGGGCCTGGAGGTCTGCTCCCAATTCCTTCTGCCAACCCATCAGCTTTGCATGCGATACCTTCATCTAAGGAAGAAACTTTGCTCTGTGCACTGAGGATCTAGAACAACTGACTCATAGGTCAGTTTTTAGAGACACCAGTGCAAGCAATCGCTAAGTGCAATCTTCTAGAGAAATCTCCAGAGAAAATTTCCCAGAGAAAAGTGAATGTCTCTTTTTTGCTGGCAAATGCTTCTCAGATCAGTATGCAGAGAGAAAAGGGGTGTGCTGGACAGGGGTGGTGGTGGCCCAGATCTCTCTGGTGAGCTTTGTCTGCTTCGTTTGTTACTGCTAAGTCACGATGCCTTCGGTCACCACAAATGCAAAGTGGAACAGTTCAGACTATGGAAACTGGGTCAAATGACTAAGGAGGAAAACAAAAGACTAGTGTGTGAGCCTGGGAGGACAGAACCAAACAGCCAAGACACAAAATGATGAGGGAAAGAGGAAGAATATAGGGGGTGAGAAGAAGCTTCTGCATGAGTATATTCGAAGCAAGAGAAAGATGGGGAAGTGTTGGTGTGGCCCTTAGTGAAGAGGGACAGTTGTGAAGGAGCAATGCCCAGCACCTTAGTGTTTTGTGTTGAGTTGCTTCAGCTTCTAATAAAATGTGCAGATGCCACTAGGCAGCCAACACAGAAGAAAGCAAGAAAAGGAATGATTTGAGAACAATCCATGGAGAAAAATCACTGTAGGATATGTAAAGAAAAGCCTGGAGGAAACTCAGAGCTGTTCATCACTGTTTGAGACCGTATGAAGAATGGGTGATGCCTTCTGGCAAAGATAAAATAATTCTTTCCAATGGAATTAAGGAAGCTCCATGTACAGACAATCAGTTTAATTTTATCTGCCAGGAAAATACTGGAACAAATAATTGAAACCACTAACACGTAATGAGGAGGTCGGCAGCGTCCCATGGGCTTTGCCTAGAACAAATGGCTTTCAAAACATTTTGCTTTTTTTCTCCTGTGAAAGTGTAATCAGTTTTATGGGCAGAAGCAAAGCAGTGGATATTGTATAACTTGACATTAATAAAGCTTTTGATTTTCTCCAATTATTTTCATAGTTAAAGTAGAGAAACTTCATTAAGAGAAAGTTCATTTGGTGGTGCAAAAACTGGTTGGAAAGTTGTGCTAGAAAGTTGCTGCTTATCAAATAGTAGACTTTGTAAAGTGGGGTTCTGCAGAGGTTTAAGTTGTGCTTAGTGCCAATCAGTATTTCCATTAATGATCTTGAAGATGAGAGAGAGATTGTTCTTATTAAATTTGCAAAGAGGTCAAGCAGAAGGTCCTGGCTGCAAATGTGTCAGAAGGATTAGGATTTAAAACTCTTTTGAACAAAGAGGTGAGGAATAAAATTGTCTCAATGCTCTCCATGCTCACTATTCATGGGAGAGGTCATGGGTTTAGGTTTCATCTACTTTGACCATTGAGTGCAATTTCCCAACAGGAAGGATGATCAAGGCCTGGCATCGCTTGCTCAGGGCAGTGTGAAAGCCTCAGCACAAGCACGGTGTTAAAAAAACCGAATGAACATCTGGGTTGCGTAAAGGTGATCCTTGCGTAGTGTAGAGGGCTGGCTTGTTGAGGTCTCTTCCCTCCTTGTTTCTTGGCTGTAAGGTAGTAGAGGGCTCTTTGGCTGCTGTCTGTGACCCCTACAAGCAGTCTGGGAGCCAGCGCTGTGTGGGGGTGCTGGCAGCTGGCAACCTGCATGTTCTGCGGCCACTGACTTTCATGGCTTGTCTTGTTTCATAGAGCATCTTCTCCTGACTTGCAGACCGCCAGGTTATTCAAAACACTGCTTTTGCTGTTCCTCCAGATTTCTCTGTTTGAGGGGGTAAATGTGTGAATTTAGTGTCTTATCAGTTACACAAGTTAATAATGTGGATATTGTGTAATATGGGCCACTATCAAAGAATGGATCAATGATGCATTGATCTTCTAAGTTCACTAAATTCTCAGAAGTAAAACTCTTCTAAATTTTATCTGTTAATAGCTTTGTATTATCACTTGCACCTGTGCTTCTATTTCTGGACTGATACAGCTCATAACTTTTTTCATTTCCAGTTTTGAACTCGAAAAAGGCGTCAAAATGAAAACCTGCATTTGGTAAACAAGGATTTTCATTTTGGTTTCTACCAAGAGAACAAAATTTGCTGTGCATGGAAACTCTTGCTGGTCTGGAGTGGTTAATTTGCCTTTGTCTTCAGGACACATGATATCAGATTGCATCGAAGTGTGTTCTGAAGCAGAGAGGGATCAAGACCCGACATCCCCCAACTTCAGCTTCACTTGGCAGCTAGGTTAGAAATTCTAGAGTAGGAAGTTCTCCTTCCTAGAGCTAAGCAAGACCTATGGGGCTTTCACAAAACCTTGAGTTCACAGAGTCCTTTGAACCCGGACCTGACCTGGATCCTTATTTTGCATCTAAGGGTTTTTTGTAAGGAGAAAATTCTGCGTAAAGGGAATCCATAGGCAAGGAACATATTGTGCTACATCATAATAAGATTTAAGTTTCATCAATATTCAGTACTAGTACATGCTGGGTGGTGTTAGGGACCGAGCAGATATTGCCAGCACCAGCTGTTGCTTTATGGCAGTTTTTCATGCTTAACAGTAGGAGCCTAAACTACAGCATCACGCGGAATGGAAAGCTATCATGAGCTGTGAGCAGCACAGTAAAATTCATGCAAATCCCCCTTTGCTCATTAATGGATGTTTGTTTGTACTGAGGAAGAGCAGCTTGGTGGTCTGGGGCTATAAGGAGCTCAGGGTTTCCATGCAACCTTGAGCAAGTCTCTAAGGCATAATTCTTCTAAGATATTAAGGTCCACAGAAGTCTTTACATTACAGTTGACTAATGCATTATAATGTCTCTTAAAACTCTGGCCCTTAGGCTTCTTCAAGATGAATCATCTGACTAAAAGCATCTGTCCATGTCTTATTCCCTCACATTATGGGAGGGACTCAAGTTCTCTGGGCCTTCAGCTGGTGGCACACGGTTCCCCAGGGCCTCGTCACTGTAGCTGCCAGTTGCACCAAGGCAAAGTGACCTCAGGGAAGATGTGAGCAACCTGCCTGGCTTGCCTTCCATGTCTCTGCATGAATTCATTTTAGTTGTCTTAATTCTCAGTCTCTCTCTTTGCATAATGACCTTGCAGGTAGTCTTGTTCCTTTTGCAGGTGCTTTGAAAAAAGAGCTTGTCGGTTGCCTTGGTGTCTAAGACCCAAGAACTGGGATGTTCTTTTGATTGAATCTACTACATGGGGAAACTCAAAGCTTGGTGGTAATCAGTGCAACTTTAGAGCTACTGGGGATAAAGTGCTGGGACTAATATCTGGAGAAGAGATTTTTATTTTTGGTCCTTTAAAATCCAAGAACTGGTAATCCTTTCAGATTTATATTTACAAAGCATATATGAAATGTTATGAAAAGTTCTATTGACTAAGAGTAGATGATTCTCTGAGGTTAGAACATACTTTTTAAGTGTAGCGTGTGATCACAAATCTCATTCTTGAGCGATTAAGGCACGTTGCCTCCAACACCCCGTTGTTATTGTTAATAGCAGTTTCTTGCCATGATATAGAATTTCAATTTATGGAAACTTTTTTTCTGAGAGCAGGTCTCCATGTTGAATGCCTTTAGGCTAATTGAACTGAGACATCAAATTACAATTAAATCAGAGCTCAGAATGNCGGGGACCTCTGTGCCTCCACAGCACCCACGTAGGCGACAATCACTTGGCAAAACTTAGCTGGGTTGAGTACAAGTGGCTCTTCATCTTATTGCAAAATTGTCGAATACAACGTTTGAAGACCCTTGTTCTACAACATTGGCTGAGACTTTATAAATGTGTCTGTGTATCTGCACACACACATAGCTGCCTATATGCATATGGAGGGAGAGACACAGGAGCCCACATGAGCGCTCACGCTGGGACTGTCAATGACCTGACAGCCGCTCTACCAAGGCTCCTGCCATTCATCTAGCAAGCAAGCTCTCCAGGGGAGCTTCTGCCTGGCAGAGCTGCTGCTGAGCTTTTCACTTCTGAAAAGCCACTGCTATGTGTTACTGCTTGCTTAGTAGCTTATTAATTTTCTCCAAAAGGTGAGAATACTGGGAAAGTCTTAAATAGCTTCTTGGCCTCTGTGTTGCACTTTGTGGAGTTGTTGCTCTTCAATGTTACAACTGAAGTAAAACTCCTTTTAAAGAAAAAGGATAGGAGTGAAGTGGTGTGGTAGCTTACTCCTTCCTTCCATTTGGGAAGCGTAAGTAGCGGCTTAGGTGGAGCACCATGCAGAACTGATGAGCTCACGTGTTTATCAGTCTCCTTGTAGCTGCTAATGAGGTGGGACACAGGATGGGTGTGTAGGAAACTTAGGCTTGACTTGTAGCTGGACTAAAGCAGCCAGGGCCTGCATTGGCTTCAGTGGAACAGAAGATGGAACAGCTTCTATCCAGTAACAGGAATATCTATTCACATCCAAGAGTATCAAGCACTTTGCTTAGTCTGTCATGATCTTTTGTTTTACATTATGCTTCACAAGGCTAGAGAAATGTTAGTGTCCTTCCCTCTCCACAGCATCACCTACCAACCTGCTGCAACAATCCTGCTGCTTTCCTTTCCCTTTTCCTCTTACCAATCTGAGAAACTTTAAATGAAAAAAAAAAAAAAAAAATTATAAACCACCATCTGGTTTCCCACAAAGATGATCAGATCTTGGGCTATTTCCTCAGCATAAGCTGGCATGGTTCCATTCTCCCCAGCAGACCAACTTGTCGCGCTCTATCTAGCTTTGGGTTTCATCCCATATGGTCAGTGCCCAAACTATTTATATTATTTATGCTACCCCTGTGCCTCAGGTCCAGGACCTTTTTGTGCTAGCTACTGTGCAAAATCAACCACCACCAGTCCCTGCACCGGGGACTGATACATGTTAGTGCCAACTGTGCTCAGTACCCAGCTGTATTTCTAAAGTAATGTCCCAGGAGCTTCAAATACTTTCTCTAGTCAATCACTGTGGCTCACAGCTTTTCTTCTGCAGCATTTGGCCATTTTCTCCAAGTCCCAGGTGGAGCTGTGCACTTATATGAAAATCATGGCTTTTAAAAAAGGAAATTGAATTTTATATAGCCATGATTTTTATTATGGAAACTTAACTTTCTAAAGACTCAAACCTCAGCAGGGCTAGCAAACTGAATGGATTTCTTTTAAGATAAAGACAATATTGTCAACCTTAGGCTGAGATGAGAATTGGGACTAATAATCACAATTCTCTTCCAAGGAGGTCTGGTGATTCATAAGAGTTATACACAATTTTTAAACTGTCTTTTCTTATTTACCTGGTAATTGAAAAAAAAAAGGATTAAATGATGTTCATCAAGTGAAATATCTGGGGTTTTCTCTGCAGTAGTCAATGAATAAGAAATGGGGAATAATTTCTCACTAAGTTGGGCTGTGGTGTGTTTGTTCTTTCGAGATGTAGACAATTAAGTCATCTGTACTGATGGAATTGAAATGTGAACGTTTTCACCTTTTCGATGGAAGCCTTAGACCTTCTGGTGCCTACTGCCACAACCCGTGGTTGTCTCTCATGGGTCAATATAACTGAACACAGAACGCAGGAAAGGAGCTGTTTTAACTCTGGTAACCATGTTAGGAAGAGATTGATGTTTTCACTGGGCAGCTACTTGTGAAGAAGCTTGTTGCTCATACCCAGAACTCACAACCAGGGCTGTCTTCTCCGTTTGGAAGCTGGAAGATGTTAATGGGTAGGACTCAATGAAGAAGCCAAAGGTGAGTAGAAGCTACTCTAGATCTAAGCAAAGTCTCCACAGGTAGCTAGGTATGGAAAAGTTAAGTCTGGAGTGAGGGGAAGAAGTGCTAGAAGAAGCTTCTCCAAAGTTTTTGATGCAATAACCAAATTTAGTGAAATCAAACCAAGGATTTCCAGTCTCTGAAAGCAGCAAAATAACATCAAATCAAATAACCTTTGCTTTCTAAACAAACACTAATAATAATGGATCAATGTGTGAAAGTCAATTACAGTTCAGTTAAGCTGTGACCTTTAAAACATCCTAGAATTGCTCTGCTGTTGTCTCCAGTGATGCATCAGAGCTCTCAGGTCTGCTCAGAGTGGGAAATGATCCTCACTTCCAAAAACTGCACTTATCTCTTTAAAACAGAAAAATACCATCCTAAGTGTCTGTCTTCTGAAAGAGGAACGTCGAAAGTCTTCCTTAATATCTGCAGAATTGTCAAGGAAAGAAGTAATGAAAAATACACGTGTCCATCTGAAACCAACTGTTTTGATGTGCTCTCCTGCCATTTCCCACAGGTAGTTACTCAAGTGACAGCCACTTATGCCTTTAGAAATGAAATGTCACCCACAGCGTACAGAATATACTAATCCAGAAGGACTCTTAAAGAAATTTGATGACTTTATGGCCATACCTTTGCTGTATAATCTGTTTCTATTTTTCTACCCCTGTTAGGTTTCTTTAACTCCATGGTTCAAGCTGTGTTTGTTATTGAAGTCTTGCAGTGCAGGCCACATCTTTCTCTCCTGATGGCAGACAAAGGAACCTCCTGGGGAAACCAGTAAATACGTGATTTCTAAGGGGTGTTGAAAGGTTGATATTGGGATACACCCAACGCTCTTTAAAATCAGCAACATGGAATGGTCTTTGTAGACATTTGAGGTAATTCTTCTGTTCAAGTATGTAAGAAATCAG
This sequence comes from Todus mexicanus, assembly GCA_013389965.1. Taxonomy (NCBI): domain Eukaryota; kingdom Metazoa; phylum Chordata; class Aves; order Coraciiformes; family Todidae; genus Todus; species Todus mexicanus. The sequence goes on along the minus strand of WEIS01020294.1, from coordinate 10,293 downwards.
TCTTACAACTCACATACCATGGAGCCAAAATGGAAGGGGAGAACCTAGTGAAGCTCCCAAATTCAAAAGCAGAAAGGACTTTGTGGGAACTTCGAATTTATCTAGCATGCATTGAAGTGTTTTAATGGCACAAGGGAAAGAAGAAAACTTCAATTTTATTTGTGATATTGAAGTATTAGGCAGTGACTTCTGTTGTGTGAACCACATGTAGGATGGCTGAGGGAGCGATGGGAGGAATGGGGCACCTGTAGCTGCCTCCAGCACTGCTGGTGCCAACCTGAACTGCAGTGCTCACATTAACTTTGTCCTGTGAGTCATGAAACTCATTTATCTCTCTAAATGTTGAGTATGAAGGAAGAATTTTGTGACTGTTTCAGAAGACATCAGCGTTGGGGGGTTGTGTCCTTTGAAGAGGACTGATGTGTACAACACATCTCCATTTACCATTACTGTGAGTCAGCAAGGGCATGGATGTTTTAATTAATCCAGATGCTGAATTTTACATCCTAGCTGGGGGTGTATCTAGACATGGGAAAGTAGTAGCATGTTATAGTGGAATGACTTCATACTTAATCTCAGTGAACAATTGTTTCCCAGCCTGTAAGCATCCCAGGCTCAGTTTGCTGGGAGTGCTGAAGTCTTCCTCCCATAAAATTGCCTTGGGTAAGATGGAGGCATCACTTCATGTGTAAATAGGGCTGGTCTTGGTGATCATCTCTGATGCCTTTCAAGATAAAAAGAAGAGAAGAAAGATCTGTTTCTAGCTTAGAAAGAGTTAATATGTTTAATTGTGCTGCTGCCAATCAGGATGTGTGTCTGTGCACCTTGACCACCATGATGTACTAATGAACCTGAGATGCTTTTTATGCAGGAGGAAAAGAAGCTTCTGGAAAATGTATCTGCTGAGGTTTTGAAATTACTGCTGCCCTTTTTGTGCTTTGCTCATTTTGCATTAATTTAGACGAGTTCAGAGATATCAGGTTAGCCAGGATGAGAAATAAATTAACCTTTATTAATTAGACTGTTTAGGACTGATTCAATTACTTTGTTTCAGTAGTTGTGATTCACCAGTACTGTTTTCTGTGCTCTCTGCCTCACAATCTGTTTGTCTTGAATTTCAGTTTATTGTTGCATCTATTTGGGATCTTGAAGCATGGGAGCTAGCTATGATTTAAATATTACAAACACATATCGACAATGTAGGAGTAAACTGAGAGGCTTGGCTTATTACCTTGGGCTCCATGCCATTCCGACACAACTGTTAGGATTTTCTGGTCTAGAGCTGTCTCATATCTGGTAATTGAGAGGAAGAGATGGTGACAACAGGTAGCTGTCTGTGACTGTCCATCCTGAAACATTCTCAGCATGGCAGCATCCTTGGCCACCACTTTGGGTCCTGAAGTACCAGGCTGAATGATTCCTCCCTGCCAAAACCAGCGAGTACTCCCTGCTGAAGCACTGATAGGATATAACACAGTCACCTTTCAGTGGCCAGATTTTGAAACTCTCTATTTGGTTTGATAGATGCACATCATGCAGTTTGTTTGTTGGACACACCTGACACTGAGCAGAACATTCCTACCTCTCAGTCTTGCAGAATTGGGCTGAGGATGGTCTGAACTCTGTTTCTATTCTGATAAAAATGCTCTGGACATGATGTCCTCTGCTTGGATGCCATCCAAACGCACCAGTGGATAGGAACAAGCACGAGGTTACCATCACAGCTCTCACCTCATCTTATCCGGACTTGGTGGCCAGTAGAAGCAAGACAAGTCTCTGGTAGTTATATTTGCATTTGTTCTCAACTCCAAGTTTCTGCTCTTTTAATTTTCCCTTCTTGATGAGTCAGAGTAGCAGAAGTAGATGTGTTTCTAGAACAGCACTTGCCCATGCCCTGAAATGCTTAATTTAATTGTAGAGAAGTTACTCAGGAGTTGAATTTATGGAAGGAAAGAGAAGCAGTTCTGAGAAGTACTGTTTGCTCTTCACTGAGCAGTGGTGTTTCCAGGGGTTTTTTGCACACACTGCTCCTCTCAAGTGAAGAAGTTCCTGGCTTATACAGTGACTTGTTCATTCTCAGGACTCTGATATGGCACTGGCCATGCTCTTGAGTACACCTCGGTGGAATCCTGCAGATGCTTGCTGGAGGCAGGGCCCCTATCACTTGAGTGAGGACGGTTCAGGGGGTGGACCTCTCCTGCATGCTGACACGACCTGGAGATGCTGCACACAAGCAAGTCAGGTAAGACATGGTGTTGATGTATAAAGGGAAAATTCATGCTGTAGGAGTCCACAGAAGCTTAAAGCTCCAGCTGAGATGCTGCTTTGAGAGCTGAAGCTGCCTTGTCCCCTGCAATGGTTCCCTGGTGAGGACGTGCCCAGTGCAAACCAGCACCGACAGCAGCATGCACGTAGACAAGTTCTGCCGCCTATTTATTTCATCGCTGGGGCTGAACCTGCTGTTACACAAGGGTTCTTTATCACAGACAGTGAAGAAGTGTCTTCAGCATGGGATCTGGCTTGTGCTTTGACAGACCCTAATAAAGCCATCTTTCTTTCGCAACCTCAACCAAACAGGTCTGCTCTGGGTGCTGATCAACAATTTAGCTTTACTTGGATGACTTCGAACAACCCTGGCTCTTTCAAGGCTGAGTGGAAAAATGTTCCCAGCATGTCTAAGGGAAGATCTCAAAGATTTGTCTACAGCTCTTATGGCTGGTGCATCCCGCTGTGCATTTGATTCCCACGTTTAAATTCTGAGCAGATAGCAGTTAGCCTTCACCAGAACGCGGGTTTTTTTTGCCACCCCATCAGCACATCAGAGAGCAATATTAATGCTTTAAAGTGCAAGCCCCAGACACCTCAGCTCTGCCAGGGGCAAGCAGCACGCTGAAGCATCCAGCGGAGAGTAAGCTTTGCAAAGTCTTTGCAAAAACTGCCACGTTAGAATAAAATAACAAAATACTTGTACATCCATTTCCCTTTGTAAATGCAGTGGGAAGGGGACATACATGGTTTGCATGGAGCACCTTTTGTTTGTAGTTTGTGTATATTAATGTTTGTTTGTCCAATAGATGATATTTTATACCTCCCTGCAAAACTTGCACCTCACTTTTTAGGCAGCAGTGGGTCCCATCCTAACACCACAACCCAATACATTCTGATTTTGAGTACTTTCTCTTTTTTTGATGTTTGTTTTCAGACATTCCTCTAAATAAACAGAAAAAAAATATCATAGGCTACCTTTATGTAGGGAGCAACTGGGCATACAATGCAAACTTCATAATTAGCTACTGGGATAGGGTATCTATTACTTCTGAAAGTGGATGGAATTACTTCCTTTTCAGTAGCAGTAGCTGCTGGACTTGAGCTCAAACAATGACTTTATCTCAAGCTTTGAAGTGTTGCTTGCTTATTACAAGGTATCATTAGGATACAGCTAGAGCGAAGTTCTCAGAAACCTAACCTTGGAAACAAATAGCCTTCTTTCCCAGAGAACATATTGAATTCATAGTTGTTTTCTTTTAAACGGAGAGGCTAAAAATAAATTCAAAAAGCCCAATCTTGACTCTAAACAGTTTTTAAAATTACTTGTGGGATGTCAAGGTTACCTATTGTCAAGACAGGCTGGTGAGACATGAGCTTGTATCAGTTGTATTTTGTGTTGAGTAGGTGAGAGGGTAAAAAATACATATAATTGAGGTAGTTTTGACAGATTAGTTAATGGGACCACAGCTTCCCCCCAGCCTACTCATCGCCTCCCTTCAGGCTCTTGTAGGCAGAAGTCACAAAAGCAAGAGTTTTTCTCTTTCTGTTTGTCCCTTACATCTTACCTTGAGCTGTGAAACCATCTGGCTTCGTAAGACAGAGCAAATCCTCATCAGGGCTCCTTTGTTTCTGTACATGCCATTTTTATGGACAGATAATTAACACCACGCGAGATTTGAAAACAAAAGTGATGGTTATGAAAAGATTTGCTGGCAGCTTTGGTTCATTTCCAGCAGCCTTTGCTTTCTGCCACACAACTCGAATCACAGGGATTGCTCCTCTTGTGAAATAGCCGCAGTGCCTCAGGTGTTTTAGCAGGAATGGTGAGGAGGAATTGCTAATATATTTTTTCATCTTGACAGTGAGTGGCCTCTGTTGTGTATAGCTCGCAATTAAAAGGGAAAAGAGAGACCTTGTATGAAGCTGCTATCCTCAAACTTAAAGCCCCCACCACGCATCCCTGTGAATCGTTTTTCTTCTGCAGCTACTTAGCGATTCAAATAAAGTTTTCTGATGAGGAACTTCAACCGGCCGAACGGAGATGCAAACATATGTTACAATGTAAACGAGTCCTCTGTTTTGCAGCTCCTTCTTCCCTTTCCAGAAGCAGAGGCTACAGAAAGAAAGAACAAGATTTTGATGTGCTAATTTCTAGTATCATTAAAATATAATGCTCGCTTGTCCTTTATCAACAAGCTCATTCATCTCTGAGGTTCAGCTTCTCATGCCTAATCATGTGCCGTATCTGCTGTCCTCTGAGGCCACAGGATGAGGGGAAATATTAAGACCAGAGATTCAGCCTTAGCTAACCTCATCAGCTCAGATCTCCAATATCCCTGCCTATGCCAGGAAGGATGGTCCTGCAGTGCTTTTGAGGCTGTTGCTGAGGAGTAGCACCAGGGGCGTTGTGAAATGTTCTCCAGGGACGCTTTCTGGGCTTGCTAATCCCATTTCAGTGCATTGCTCCAAACTTGGCTGGAGCTGCTCTGATTTTTATCTGTTAAAGTCAGATCAAGCTCAAGCGTTGCTTTGCCTCCCTCATTTGATTTATCTATCCCAAAATTTCAGAAGAACCAGCTTCCTACCTGCAGATAGGCACAGGTGTGTAATTGCAGCGAAATTTCCATCAGCGTAACTGAAATTAGCACTGGGAGAGGAGACCTGGGCAGATAATACCAGTCTCTGTGTTTGTAAAGACTCTGGATTTTTAAAGTTACTTGTCGCCTGTAGGTACATGAGAGGAATGTGATAACATTTTTATTTCTTATTTCATCTTGTTTTTTGAAGAGGTCACAATTTCCTTATTCCTACCTCTCTACTTGCTTCCATGTCTAGTGCTGCTGTTTGGAGTCAGGTCCAGCCTGACATTCAGGAACTTGTCTGTCAATTTGCAAAACTGAAGCCAGTGTCATCAGCACTAAATGCCCCATTACTGGATCTACCAGGTGATGAATTGCTTTCATCCCCAGAACTTGTCCATGGAACCCTCGTCCAGGTGGGTTGAGCATGTTCTGTTCAGTATCTAGTACATTTACACCAACAGCAAAGGTGTTGAATTGAGTATCTTGTACAAAATGCTCTGAGTTTACTCCTGACTTGAGCATCTTTTAGCTCCTGAAGTTTTCTTAGCACAGATCTGGACCAAAGCATTTCATGTGTGCATGGATATCTCACAATAAAGGAGTCAGAGGCAAATGACTCGGCACTGGATGTGTTCAAACCTGGGTTGGATGGGAACTTGAGTAACCTGCTCTACTGGGAGGTGTCGCTGCCCATGGCAGGGGGATTGGAATTAGATGACCTTTTAGGTCCCTTCCAACCCAAATCATTCTATGATTCTATGACCTAGGAAAAAAAAAAAAAAGATGAATAGTGATGCCTGTGTTCTCCTAGTTTTGCATCCCATAAAAACGAGCAGGGAGTGGATGGAGCTCCAGCCCTTCTTTATTTCAAAGTGGGTAGACCTCAGACTTTATCTCTGCCTGTACAGATGTCAGTGATTAAAAATATCAACTAACCACATTAGTGCTGCACCAAATCTCATGGATGTCTGACCATGACATCTTGCAGAGGGATCTGTCATCTAAGAAATTCCTCTAAGAAGATTTTTTTCAGTGTTGATCTTTTCCACATATCACAGCTTCCAGCCTCCCACACCCTATACCTTAGGGATGACTGGGTTTCAGATTATTCTCCTACCATAACCATTACTTGCGATTTCCTCTAGCCTCTGCTGAGAGGCACCTTCTGTATCACGTGATGGCACCGAAGTAATTTCTTTTACTAAGCTCATCCATTTGTGGCTACACAAAGCAAATCAAAAGCTTCAACTTTTCAAACCACAGGCAGATGTGATTTGCAAAGAAGCCCATTCACCTGCTGTCAGCGCTCTAGAGAGAAAATCCAGAGGGCATCATGCAGATGCTTCTTGGCTGATTTTATCTGGTAGGATGGACTATTGGAACAGCAAGATAAAGGGAAAAAGAGTTCAAACGTGTTTGCTGTCTTATAGATATGTGTTGTGATTTTGCAAACACTGCGTAGTGGGATTATTTTAGTTTATATGCAGCAAGATTTCCAGCTCTGCAGTTTCTCCATGCACCCAGCAATGCTCACATCCTCTCTCTCTCTCCTCTTTATCTCCATCCAGTGAGAAGGCCACACAGGCTGTGTTGAGTTGGTGGCATCACTGCCTGAGTGCCTGGCTGGACACCAGGAGCTACATCCAGACAAGCAGCTACAAGCTAGGAAGCAAATGCCACCTTGTGGGGCCTCCTCCTTCACTTCTTCACTTCTAGGTGGGTCAAGCAAAAAGCTCTGGCTTGCAAAACAAATGCTTTCTGGGGAGAAGCACGTTGTGCAGGTCTGGCTTGGTACAAAGTGGTATTGATCCTGCGTTAAGGTCTTTAAGAGTGGCTGCAATACAAAGAAATAAATGTCACGCTCATAAATAAGAGTTGAACTAATTTAAATCACACCCGAAAGATAATTAGAAGCTATTACAGCTCTGAATCCACGTGCTCCCTGCTTGAAATATATAATTTGGCAAGTAGATAGCCCCTTTCTTCTCTGAGTTTGTTTGTTTTTTGGTTTTTTTTAACCTTTCAAGGGGCATAGCAATAATATTGGATGGAAATGAGAGATGCTTATAGCACGAGTTGTGCTTTCCTACAATGCACCCAGAAAAAGCTCTTGCCTCATTCCACATCAATAAAAAAAGCTAAAGATAGAGGGCAGAGAAACAGAGCTTTAAGCTTTTAGGAGCAATCTTTCCAAACTTACTATCCCATACTGCTTTTTTAAATTAAAAATTTATCCTCTAAATTACTCTTGGTTTCCATCTGAATTTGGCTTATATTTACCTTTCGACTGGCATCTATTTTAGAGAGTACATCAGCACAGGGGGTGGCTGGCTGGGCTCACGATCAGCGTGTGCCTTCCCTGTTTACCTACATCCTTTCATCTCCCTCCTCTGCTGCATATGCTTAGCATCTGGCTGCAAACCAAACACATTTGACTACTGTCTACAAATAACATGATTCCAAGTATAAAATATTCTGTGACTGGCATTAATTACAACATGAAAAAGAATAAAATAAAAAAAAATAAGGAGGGTTTTAATGAACTGGAAGTTTTCCTGCGAAGATGAAGTGATCCATCTGATTGCCATGAGCCAACGAATGAAAAAAAATAAATCCACAGAGGAAAAGAGAAGTCTCAATTATAGTATAAAAGACAGTACCTTATCTATTTTAGATAATAGATTTAATATTATACTGTGGTCATAGCCTCAGCCACCACAGAGCTGGAATCAGGGGGGTTTAAGAAAGAGATGTGAAGATGCTTCTCTGGCAGTCACGTGCTGCTGAGGCACCCTTAGCCCACCCTGATGTGGGGAAGCACCATGATGTCCCCGTTCCATTTGCTGCCGGAATCACTGAGCACCACTGAAAGAAGTCAGGGTCTACAGTAGTCTCTACTCGCATCCCACCCTGCCTCACCCTGTGCCCTTTACCAAAGCTGAGAACAAGCTCAATTTATTTGCTGGCATTTGGTGATCTAGATATTAACCCATTTTAAATTTATTTTATGCCTCTACATTTCTGAAAGGTTGGGGGATCATGTCAAATTGCTGCAGCTGCCCTTTCTTCTGCACTTCCAGGTTAGAAATGGTGACCTTTCTCCGGCACCCAAAAAATGCCCTCTGCCAAGACTGACTGGGCTACTTGTTCTCAGGGAAGTCTGAAACCCCCATAGAAAAGCTGCGTGGTGCTTGGCACACAGAGAAGGTCACACTTCATGAGATAAGAAATGTTATTTTCAAGCTTATAGTCAAGTAGTGCAAATAATTACAAAATAGAGCTCTCTATTTATGTAGCTTAGTGTTATTTTAACTCGCATTGATCAATGTTTGCTTCCAATCTAATGCATGAAAAATTCTATCAAGGATAGTGCTTATTCAGTGCGAATCTCAGTTAGAAATAGATCCTCAGGTGATACATCCATGATGAGCCATTTTAAAGAGGGTATTATATGTCTCTCGGAGCCTTTTGAGAGGGAGGAGGTAAAAAGTGCTTTGAGACAATAGCAGCTGATTCAGTAGCTGGAGAAGGGCAGGCTGGTGGTGCAGCCTTTGCAACACAAGCTGTGCACCACAGCTCTTTCATGAAGTGCAAACAATTCAGATGAGATGAGAAGAAATACTAAGAGAAAGGAAGGATAGGCCCAGCTAAGGCCAATTAAAATGAGATGGATGCAAATCTTTCGGAGAATTTGGAAGGAAACTAGGAGTGAGCTGTTCCATCAGTGCTGTTGCTTGTAGAGTTGTTTGCTTTCAGATCGACAGCTGAGACAGGTAGCTGGAGTGTTTGTCTTTTCTAAAAAATGCATTTTTTTGAGGTCTCTGCGGCCTACAAGGCCGAGTGAAGCAGAGAGGCATCTTCCAAATCAGGTACGTGATCAGGCTTCCTCTACAGCTGCCTGCAGTCCTCAGTTAACTGCTTTTATCCAAGAAGGTAATAGCTGAAAGGCATCTCTCACCCTTCTTTTAACAACTACGGTCAAAATACAGCATAGGCGAGCAGTTTGCTTTAAAAGGTCATGCTAGTTTGGCTCATCTGTGTTGTAAGACGTGAGCTGCTCTGCTTGAGCCAGGAGCTACTTTGCAAGCAAAAGCAGTAAAACCTGCATCCAGATGCTACACCACCCAAATAACCACCCGTGAATGACAATACTGCATTGGGTAACAACACAATGGGTGTGCAGAACCTACAGAGATGTTTGGGGGACTCAGTCCAGCCACCGGCTCTCCAGCCTCTGCCCCAGACACTGTGAACTTACCAGGTGTGGAAATCCTTCGTTGAGTTAATCCTCACTGAATGAAACCATTGTTTTCCTGAATGCCCTTTGCTATTAAAGTAGTTCGTGACTAGGAGGGGGTGAGACAGCAAGGATATAATTAGGCATACATTCATCACTCCTGCTGGTAATTGTTTTCGAAGAACGCATAAAAAGAAAAGTGATTGTTTACTGGAGAGCCTCATCACACTGCAGGTATCAGGCACAAATCATATGAAGCTGGCAAGCCCAGCCCAGGTTCTTGTGGTGTTCATCTCCATGATGGACTTCACTGCTTCATGTCCATGGGGGATGTAGGACCAAGAGCAAGAAAAATGAGACTGCATGGAGAGAGGTTTATGTTTTTTGGAGGAAAACGCAGCCTGGCCCCAGCATGTACAGCCACTTTCTGAACTGCTGAAACTCGGGACATTTGCTAAGTGGAAAACGAAAGGAAAAGATCAGAAAATGAAGCAAATTAGTTTCTTCAGACTGGGGATTTGGCCTTCACTTTCATTGCCACAGCATGGATCAAAACAAATTTATTTTAGATAACTGTGGCTGCAAGCGATGTGTTTCTTGATCTGGCAGGCAAGGGCTTAAAAGTCTCCCAGTAAAAATGAGGCCAGTTGATCTGTGCCTTGGCTGTTTATTACACAAAATCAAAGTGGGTATAAAATGCTACTGAATCAAAATGGGCAATGCTTGCTGCCAGTTGCAGAGTGCCCCGATGCTCACGCCTCTGCTGGAGCTTGTCTTCTAGGTGGCCCAAAATGGGGTGCAGATGAGGTCTAATGATGATCAAGCAAAGAATAATTCTTACGTTGATTGGTTCCTGTTCCTGTAGCCACAGCAGGGACTCCCAGCTAAGGCTGTTATTGAGGGATTTCAGGTCAATAATAATGATATTAAATGGAACAGATCTTGCCCCACCCATCCCCTGTCTGTCCTACCCTAGGTGATGGGGCTGCACTGGCACTCACCTGCCCACTGGCTGCAAAACCCTTTTAGAGCCACCAGAAAGAATTAAAAGTACCGATCTGGATTTAAGGACAAAAAAATCCCCAAACTGTAAGCAAACACACAACCCCCCTACCATAAATAAATAAATAGCGTACTAGAGCAAGCAAATCAGAGCAAAGAATCAAACCAGAACAAGCAAATAAGTAAACACCAGCTTCCCCCCCC
>WEIS01020292.1:0-22395 GCA_013389965.1 Todus mexicanus | reverse complement strand
AAAAAAAAGAAAAAAGGCCTTCGCCTTACCAAAGAAATCATCCCGTACTATGAGAGCCATCCCATACGAGAAAGGGAACAGAAAGAGATGGGGACAAAGGGGAAGAAAGGAAGAGAAAAAAAAAAGCAGCCATTAAGTACCAGTGTGTAAATAGCAAACAGAGCAGCTCATCAGCACGTGTATGTTCGTGTGCGGTGCCCAGGGCTCGGACACTCAGCAGCAACTAAGCTACACCTCGTTCTGCTGCAGCCAGGGATCTACCCCTGAGATGTCAGGACAAGATAAGGATGAGCTCATCTGTTTCATCCATCCTCATCGTCTCCCCTGACGACACATCTTTGGGTTTCTCATCCCCACAACAAAGGCGGTTCAACAGACATTATGAACAGGGTGACAGCAGGACAAGGGTAGGAGGAAAAACAGAAGGGGGGCTGGATACCAAAGTTCTCATCTGGCCTTTTGCACAGGCCCAAATCCGCCTCCGCACCATGACAAACTCCAACTCAACTTCGGTGGGAGGTTTGCAGAGAAATGACTGCAAAACTGGCACACAGCAAAACCAGGCTGAACCAAAAGAAAGGATGATGCCATCCCTTTCTTTTGTAACCTCACAGAGCCAACCCCAAGAGGTGCTGGACATAGGAACGTGACGGAGCTCATCGCCACGCAGAACTGTGCTATCATGTCTGCCTAAGTCAGCTGTCTTTACTACAAGGAAGAACTTCATCAAATTTGCACTGAAATCAAGAGAGGTCTCCTTGACTTCAGGTGAAATTGCATCAGGGCCCAAGTGCATGTCATAGAAAGGTGCAAACCTTTTGACAGCAGAGTGTGGCCCTAAGGCAGCGACTCTCCTTCATCAAAAGTCAGCACTATCACTCAAACTCCTGCCACAAGGGCAAGCTTCCACAACAGGCAGAGGCTTTGCCACTCCCATCCATCAAGAAAGTGTCTTTATTATCATTACAGCTATTTCAGGAGAGTGTATCAACTAACTCACAGCAGCCATTGTGCACACAGAGGGGTTCTCTCAGAGGACAGTGGGAACCTAACCGAGTCTTGTGCCCACCCAAGCCCTGCTTCAAGCACAGCACCCATCCTGACAGGAAAAAACCTATTTGAGCCCCAAGACCTTGAGTGAGAGGCCAGTGTGACACAGTGGAGCAAACCTGTGTAAAGCCACACAAGAAAAGCTTATTGAGACGCGGCAGGTGTGTGAGCACAAAGTGGGGACATCCTGCTGCTCAGGGACCCACCGATGCAAGGCAACCAAGCAAGGCGAAGGTAGGAGAAGTCAGCAAAGCCAACCGTGTTTGGACAAGAGCAGGGGAGTATCACACGTGTATACCCCATCATTCGACCTCAACAAGGAAAATAGAAACAAGAAAGGAAACTGAGCAGAGGAGATACACACCTGAGAACTCCCCTATGGGCCATGTCCAGCGAAGCACAGAGAGACAAGGGAAAAAAGGAAGTGAAAAAAGGATCAATCAGTGACTGAAACCAACAAAATAAAAATTTTGTTCAAAAAAAATTAACAATGATTCAGCCATTTCAATGTCAAAAGGCATGAAATAGTAAGGACAGGACCTGCCATGACTGTAGATGGCATGACTCTACATATAGGACATAAAAAAAAAAATAATCAAGGGAAGGTAACCTGTGGTACAAGTGCAACCACGTGCCTCAGCTACCCCCAATTTTCCAGACATGAGTCTCAGGCAATCACATCTTCTTGGACTGGATAAACCTTTATTTTATCTTTATTTTTTCTTCATTCAGTCATGTACCACTAAATGCAGAACAGCTACTTCCTACCGGCTTCTCATTTCCCCTCTCCTTGTTATTTTAGCAACCAGATCTTCTGATAATAAATGTGCTCTTCAGTGATACTTCCAACTTGCAAAAGACCATTATTTGCATTTAAAAACTTCTTTTCACAGTGCGGTGCTGGGACTCAGCTTGATAATCCCATTTCAACCTCTGTACAAAAAACTATACACAAACTTACTCCTAATACAGCTAAATTTCTGTCTTCACTCTGAAACCCGTTATTTGAAGGCAGGATTTAATCTCCAAAGCAAACACAGTTGGGTATCCTAAACCTGAAAGGAAGGACCTGCCCGTAGTGCACAACAAACTGCCAGTGCTCCTTTGCATCCAGACATTCTTAGGGTAGGGAAGAACAGGAAAGGTGAGATGGGAGATGGGGGATTCCACCCAAGATCAGGAGGTAAGAACCTGCAGTTAACAAGTGAATACACATGAAAACAGCCAGCTAGTGTTCCTAAGGATATAGTGAGAGAGAAAGAAGGGAATTTGGTCTACGATTACCACTAGTAAATAATTATTCTCACTCCACATTTTTCTCCAGAATACTTCCTATACAGACTTGTGTATGTAAAGCAGTATTAGAGGCTGGAGTGGGAGGGAAATCCACATACTTTGTTCATTATTTTATATTTACTATTTTTAAATATTATTTTAATTGTGCATTATTTTCTTTATAAAAATTACAAAGAGGAGTGTCAATTTTGTATCAAGAGATGTTGGCCTCTTTGCAGATATCCAGAAGGAATGATTGAGATTTTCCACTCAAGAAGCAGACCTGCCTGCCAGCTACTGCTCAAGGGTCATTTCTGTGAGATCCTTCTATATTTGAAGTCGTCTTTACTGAGATTTCTCTTTCCTCAAGAAACCAAGTCCAAAAGGAGAGAATATTCTTTGAAGACTGATTACCAAGTTTCGAAAGACACTAGAGGAAGTATTCAGATTTCACTTAGGAGAGGTAAACTTCATTCATTCTTCTGATTTACAGAGAAAAACAAGCTTCAAATATGACCCAGAAAGACAGAGAACTTCGAGTTTATGGATCTTCTTTCTTACACCATGTCCAAGCACAGTTTCCTCTGTGGCTCTTCAGACTCAAAAGGTACAGCAGGAAGAGAGAACAACTTACCTAACAAAGAAGCTTTTTGCTTCCAGCTCTACCAGACTATCTTAGTGCCTTCTATTGCACAGAGACAAAAAAACCTCAAAGCACAAAGCTCCTACGTTGGCCAGACATGACCCCTAAGATCTCTCTCTGCCTTCCTTGCTTTGTACAATTCTCAGAATGTGTGTTCATTTTAATAAACACTTTTACGTGGACAGTCAGGAGCCAGAACTCAATACAAGGATTAATTAGATTAACATTTCTCACACAAAACTCACAGAACTACCTGATTTCATCACAGCCAATCTCCCAGGCTGGAAAAGTAACTGGGAGAAGCCTTCCTATTCTGCTAGCCCACTGTGAGATCACCTGCAAGAATTTTGCTGCTCTGCTCAAACCAGAAACTCATCCCAGCTCAGAAATGTACTTTTCATAAGCCACACTATGTGGTCTTTGCAAGCCACACTCACATGGGCATTGTTCAATGACATCTGCATGTTTTTATTACAGGTGGCAACTGCCAAACAACAGACGTCTCACAACCAAAAATCAATCACTGGTCTTTGGGCAGCCCTATTACTGAAAGAGGTGAAGCATCTTTAACTGTGGTGATCAAACTTGCAAGATTTGGGCAACTATAATCTTAGGCCCTTTGAAAACAGTCTGCATTTCTCACTGATCATAGAGCAAGACTGTGGGGTAATTCAAGGGGGAAGTGGATTCCCAGAAGGCAGAATCCAGAAGTGGAAAACCGTCCAAAGCAGTTCATACACCAAGCAAATAATTTTCCTGAATAGTAATTCCTAGAAGCTGAAAATCCCTGATGCCCCAGTGGTTCTAGGGAGAGAAGGAAAGCAGCAGCTGGAGCAGTGGTGAGTGGAAGACAGCCACATAATCAACCACACACTCTCGTAGACAAGGAAGCCCCTGAGGTCCAAGATAAAATAGATGAGCAATGGCAAGATTCTGTAGAATTTTGTCTTCCAGCAATCTCGAGTTGCAGGCGAAACAACGAATGTTTTAAAACTTCAGGTGACAGTCACCAATCCATGCACAAGAACTCTCTTGCATGTTGCAGGGTTAGCACTGTGCTTCTGAAAAACTCCACAAACTTATCCATATAAAAAAGGTGTTGCAAGCATTCTGATGATGGTCTGGATCTTGTTCTTATATTCCAGTATATTCTATAACAGCGACAACTTCACAGACATTTTGTCTTAGATATAGCAAGAAGTATTGTATTAGCCTCCTTTCCAGCCTTCAGTACACATCTTCATGGTTAAGTCTTCGGTGGATAAGGCGAAATCTATCCTCTCAGCAAAAACATACCTTTTTATAGGGTCCTGAGACAAGACTCATATTCAAAGCTGATAAAAGTATCTTCCTAATTTAATTTCTGGAAAGGTGAGCTGCTGTAAATCTGAGACACGAGTCAGCTCATCCTGTTCTGGACATATATACAGAACCAAATGTACAAGATTATCCATATGCTTCCATCAGCAATCACCGGAAAGGAAAGGTACACTCTCAGATCAAATCTCTGGCTGACAGATGCATAGAAGGCATATTGTTGGAGTCCTCATGTCTCCTAACGCTCCTTAAATCAAGCAGTAAAACAGAAAGTGAGCTACAAAGTTACGAACTCTGTCCACGTCGTCTGAGTATTCAAAGACCACTCATATTGTCCTGATTGAGGCAAACAGTCAGCAGGACTTAAGATGCTTCAGTTCTGTCATGAATTAAGACCTAGATACTCAAGAGATCCCAGCAAAAACTCTGGTAAGGGCTCAGACTGCTACTTGAGGCGAAGCTGTTTCTCTGACTGCCTTCAAGTCCCAGTCAGGAATACAAAATATAACTACACTTCAGGTATTACAAGCTCCTTCAAAATCAGCCTAAAAAGTGAATTACTGCATCTCTTAGACTGACTAGAAAAAGATAAGCAATGCAATACAGACCATAATACTTCCATCTCATTTAAACTTCAACAACTTTTAACAAAAGGAGTAATTTTTTTTTTTTCAAATTTCAAACAAATGCTTTATTCCAAGCAAAATTGCTAGCATGTAAAATTACCAGAGGGTAAAACTTGGGGGAGGGAACAGAAGGAACAACTTTTGTCTTTGAATTATTTGTGTGGGAGAATCCTATAGAAAAATAACGTATGCAAAGAAAAGTCAACCCAAATAGAAGTTACACAAGAGTTATTTTCTAAGCAAGCATTACTGTACTGCAGGTGTGCGTTTCAGTCACATAACGTCTCCATTTCTATGCCATTTTTTTAAAAGCTAAACCTCCAAGCTCAGAAGAAAAAAAAAAATTAACTTAAGTGCTTCTAGAAGATTTAATATAGTTTTCATTGTACCAGAGAAAACAGAATGGTTCTAAACAAGTTTTTACCTAGTAGGTCTGCTCCTTCATCAACATCTCCAATAACCTCGGACCCTGCTGTGGAAAGTTCATGATACAGAGAGTCTGTGTTAATGCCAAATGCTTTGTTCACAATCCCCTGCGTTGGGCTGTTGTTGGAAGAAAAAAAAAAAACAAACAAAAAAACAAGAACGCTTGTTATTTGGCAACGTTTAAGCTACAACATTTCTCTCTGAAATACTGAGCATCTCAGATCATTGCGACCCAGCCCCTGAAAGCACATTCCACTTGTTCACCATGGGCTGCTTCAGGGAACGATTAGAGTACAGAAAAAAGCACGGTTTTTTCCCCATATCTAGGATGAGTATCTATCACACGCAACCTCAACGCTCGCTCAGATGACTTCCTTTTAAATCCTAACAGTTAATAACTATTCAATATTTAATAGAAAAACTTGAACTCACAGAAGTTCTCAGCTCTGACTTTTCAGGCTCTGCAAGAATCCCCCCAATCCTATCAATTTACAAAGCAATCTCAGACAGCACTAAGATCAAATGAAGACTCAGCTGTTGCAAACAGTAAGTGTCTTTTTTCCTTTGCCAATGAGTAAGTGAAATCAGCCCGAAAGAGTTTCTTCTCTGGGTGAAGGTCAGGATTCCTCATATTCTTACCACACAGAACACATGGACTTTCTCAAACAGCTGCATCTTGAAGTCAGCGTGAGCCACAGTATCTACTCCTCACTCCTCATAAACCCAAGTGAAAGACACGCAGTCACAATCAATACCTGTTACCAGTGCGTTCCAGGCGGAGGTCTTGACACATATCCAGCTCTGGAGTTGAGTCTATGATGTCCTGAACATCTGACCACTCATCACTGCTGCCCATTCCTACGTAAGACAATAAACACGATCTGTAGGATCAGGACTTCAACAGGACAGAAAAGGAGCTGTCTGTTACTTGAAAGGATTTTTCAAGCCTTGGATATTGAGGTTTCAAAACGTCAGGGTGCTGTATTCAAAGTCTTAAAACAGGAACATAAAGTGGTTGATCATCTAGAGTCACAAATGTACCAGTGCAGGGAGGTTGCCCTCACAATTCGAGAGCAGGAAGATCATTAAGCATCCCTACTCCTACCATACCAGAGCATCACAACATCATTGGCCCGAATCCTCCTTAAAATGTGATAAGCAGAAATAATTCATCCATTAAAATAAACTCCAAATAAACTTTTTATCTGTCAGTAAAAACTCTTCAATCACCATGCAGCTTTAGCTCCCATTGATGATAACACAGTGATTTTCTGTACATCCTCACAGAGATCACCGGAGTTATGAATTGGGGCTACTCAGTTTTAAGAGAAATGATTTTTTCAATACAAATTCTCAAGTCTACAATGGGTTTAGATACCCGTTACAGTAAAATTTCACTTTAAAACTGATACATTAAATCTGCTCTGGTTTCTGTATAATCTGAACAGCCTGAAGCCAGAGGTTAAAGAACGGGGAAGCTTCTCCTGAAGTTACAGTTCTGGGATACCGAAGTGCTCAAGAGCTCAGACTAGCACTTACTCTAAACAAGCAATATGATCACAGGATCTGCTCATGCAAGAAATCCTTGACGGATTGAAGACCTAATTTGTAAACTGCATTAGTCCCTCAACGATGTTAGGTGTGAAATTTTTGACCTTCCCAAACGGCTTCGGGAGCCAAATCTGAAAAGCTCATGACAACTCGAGTGCTGATTTTATTCTTTTAGGCTGGCATCGTGCACCAGCTGGAAACAAACGCTGTGTTTGAAGACAAAGCGTGATGTGTATCTGTTGCCAAAGTTGGCATCCATACACCAGTGGGTCCCAAGCTCACAGCAACAGAGGCTTCCTTTTCTTTATTTTTCAAGCTGCGAAGTTTTTCTGCAAATACGCCTGAGAACCCTTCCTTGGTAGTTCAGCTCTAAGGCATGTGCATCACTGACAGACATTTTAATTATAGATGTATAAAATACCTAATTAAAATTCAAGTATCTGTGTTTCTACTCAGCATAGATATCATTTGGCATTTCGTGGGAGAAATAGCTGAAAGGCTGAACGTGCAGCGCACGCAGTGCACGCACTGCCTTGAGCAGATTCCACAATAAACTTGCACCGAGAAATAAGCAGCTTTCAGATGCACAGTGACTTCAGAGCTGCACAGAAACAGAATAGCGCAGACTTTGACCCAAGAAAGCTACTGATGGTAAACGAGCCCGTAAAGCAGCAACTGTAAAAATAAGGATAAATATTTACAGGGCATTTAAACTACTGACATCTGTGCTCGATCTCTCTGATACTAATGTTTACACTGACTTGCCTTGGCCACGATCTTGGAACAGATCACAATTCCCACAGTTGCCTATGCAGAAGCCATATGTTTTTATGGAGAACTACACTAGTTTCTGGCAGATTGACATCTGTGACCCCGGGACCTCCTCAGCTGTTAGTATAAATACAGAAAGGGACTCAGGCATGACAATTCTCCTTCAAATGCTACAACAAATGATGTTACATGTGGGTTTACAGTCTTAATTTACTAAGAACCAGCTTGTGAATGTTAGCAGAGGAATTTCCTCTGTATTACTTAGGAAAAATCACCTGGTTTAGATGCTAACCTCAGAGACCTACACTCATCCCTGTGCTACTGCACAGACTTTCCTTACGATCTTCAGCTAGTTTTATAGTCCTTGTACGTAAGTTCATGACCTGTAAAACACACCGCTGCTCATTTCTGAAGGCTGCTGCAAGAACAGATACAATACAGGCTGGGAGTTGCTCAGACGCTAGATTGGCACAGCTATATTAAAAAGCACAGAAAGGGGCTTTTATCATATTATTGTACCATTTTCTTTATATTTAAACAGTCTGGTGCTAAAGGCTTAGGTAATGACTTTCCTGACAAGAAACCATGAATTCAAATTACTAAAGGACTCTGGGAAGTGAAGAGAAAACAACTGTAACTCCAAAGATTTAGAGGGTTTCTTACACAAGAAACAGACTAAAAAGAAAGCAGCTTATTTAGCTGAGAAAAACAGTTGGATGTAATTGTTATTTTTAAATACGTCATGGTGTGGGATAAACACACAGAAGGGAAAATAATTATTTAAGCTGACTGACGAATTTGCCATATGAACAACTGGATATAGAATACTAACAAATAAATCCAGCAAGAAAACTAAGTGGAAACTTGTAACTATCACATTGATGAGGTCCATAATCAGCTTTTCAAAAGCTCAGTTAGACTAAGGTGGGACTTGACTGTTCATGAAGGAGGTTCTATGACACAGATGAATGCAACTGCTGAAGACAGAACTCAATAACCTATTCCCATCCTGTATATTTGTGAAACTATCAATATGACTGAGGTTTTAAAAATCGTGCTACTCCGAAAAATGCTAACATCCAATCAGTCTTGCTCATGTATCTTTGAGGCTACCTCACATTTTGTACTTATGAGGCTGATTGCTCCTGAGTTTTCCAGCCTCTTCCTATAACAGAGCGACTCCAGCACTGAGAAATAAATTACTTTAATGACCAAACACCCAAGCTCCAGCTTCCATACCTATGCTGACGTTCCTCATCTCCTGCGTGACTTGGACTTCCATGTTCCGGCTGTTGCGCTTTTCTCGTGCCCTCTTACTGCTTTTGGTCGTGCCATTGTATTCGCCGATGGGCTGGATGCTCTCGTTCAAGGGTGTGACAGCAGCAGAGGGCACAGATGATGTGGGAGTGTTGGACTTGGTTCCAGTGGTGCTCGGTGTGGCAGCTGCTGAGGACTGCCCAGATTCGGACATTTCATCTTGGGGACACTATGGCAATTCCAAGGTGGGGGAAGAACAAAAAGGGAAAAGCACAGCTATACATTTCAGTTCACCTCCCATTTGTTGGTGTATGGCTGCCTTAAAGCATTATGGAGAATGAGTCTTGCTCGCTGCACCAGCTACATGTCCAGCGCTTGCTGGTGACACTGGGCACTACAACCACAATGCAGCAGTAAGTTCTCGTGCTGAACTCAGCAAGCAAATCCCACCTGCGAAAGGACTTATAGCCTTCCTCTTTTACTACTAAACACTGCTCTTCACATCAGTATGTGCTTTCTTCATCATGCATCTCAGGAAAGGTAGCCTTAGAAGCGAAAAGCACCTGCAGCTCATACTGACTAAAGCAAAAGCTGAAGGGCTTTGGCACTTGCGTAAATCAGGCCAGAATTTCCCAAGACTGGAAGGCAACATGGATATTGCTTGGGAAGGATCTGCAGTGGCCTCTTAAGAGCTCTGAGATGATGTCACTGTTGTAAGCCATCAATACAACCTGGATGAGAGAACAGCAAAGTGGTTTTGACACTAAACTGCAGAAGCAAAGCGGATACCAAGCAGGGATGGTCTGACTTTGCTAGCGCAGGAGACCTGTGTCCCCAGACCACCTTATGCAGAAGCTAGCCAGGCATGGGTCCAGCTTAACAATACAGTAGAAACGGGCGTGGCCTCCCCACTTCCAAATGACAGGACAACAAGACCCAAAAATACCAAAATCAGAAGCTGACAAATTAACATAGGAGATGGATTCCCAGAGTGAGATGACCCTCAGTTTCACAGACATTACAGCCCCATTTCTTGTAACACAACCTCTTGAAAAACATATGAGCCTTCCAAGGCTCTGTCAGGATTTTATACTGCGACCCTTGTTAGTCAATTAAAGCAGCACTCCTTCACAGCCAGCCAATTAATGTCTTGACCAACGCTGTGACCAAATGAGATATCACCATTCTTCACGGCAGTCCGCTCTCATTACTGCCTGCAGGGAGATGCCAAATTAATGTTGAGTTACGTGTGATAATGAGTTGCAATTGGGTGCAGTGACATTCAGCATCTGCACGTCCAGACCCAGCTTTAATCTTTGTTTCTTGCCTCTCCCCTCCTGTGCAAGTACTAGAAAGATTCTGATTCTCGCTCAGAGGTTGCTCTGAGCTTCCCAACCCTGGAGCTGTGACGCTGTTTCACTTCGCTAATTTGGAAGTCTCGTTCTCTTGTTCTAATAATAACCTCACAACATGACAAAAAAGTTCAAAATGAGATGAGTAAGAAGACTGGGGAAAAAGAAAAAAGGTGACTTAACCCTTTGCAGCCATTTTTTTTTTTTTTTTAAAATGGGAATCTTATTACGATCTTCCTTTATTTAGACTGGCCTCTGTATGCTTATCTTAAAATATCCTGCTGGACACCGCATTGTGGAAGTCAAAGGTTTCACATTGCATCTGTGCATTATATTGGAAATTCAGATTTTTTTCAGACTGTACTACCATTAAGTATGATCTATATTTTTTATATAGTTTCTGTATTGTCAGTCCAAACAGCACCCACATTCTCACATGGACGTTCAAAGCATCTCCCTGCACCTTTGCCGATTTTAGCATCAAGACTGAGATGGGGACTTTTCACTTAGGCTGCTACATGTGAGAATCACACTTCCCACCTCTGCTTTAAATTCCTGGTTTAGGAGCTACTTTCCTTATATGTAAAGGAAAAAATCAAACCAGGTTTTTGAGAATAAAGATGATGCAGTAAGCCTCGGGCTACTTCAGCTGCAGTCTGCCTACTGTGCTTTCTAACATACAAAGGGACAAAGAGCATCAAGTGTAAAGTGCAGCCATAAAACCTCTTTCCCCAAACAAAACATCTGTTGGATGAAAAGATTCAGAGATCTTCTTGTACCCACTGTAGGTCTACAAGCGTAACCAAAGTCCATGAGCATCTCAGCACTGTAAGAGACACTCAGGTGGATCCGTGAGTCATTCCTTGTTCTTAGGAACCAGATGTCCTTCAGAAACCCTGTATTATCAGTGTCTACAGGGTGATATTTGTATCAGAAATATCCTATAACTTGTTGTTTATTGACATAATCTGCCCCTCACTCAGAACACACCAGTGAGCAATTACCCTGGTCTTTCACTTATTCTTTGGTTATACATCTGAGTTTTATATTTACCTCGAAAATGTACTTTATCAATCTTCCAGCCTGCATTGGAGAAATTCCTCCCAAATGTATATATTACTACAGCACTCCTCTTCACAGTCCAGAAGCTCTAGTAATCTCTGCTGGTATCTTCCTGCTATTGTCCTGAGTGCTTCATTAACGCTACGTACTCCACTAAGCGTAGGAGGCATTCTCCATAACCCAGAGCTCACCCAAAGGATACTCTCCACAACCACCACTTACCTACGGCCATACCTGTCAACCTCCTAAACATCAACTGTGTAGTAGTGACCTCCAAAATGCATTGCAAAGGCCCAACATTCATAGCAGTCATATGTCACCATGAGAAGCCACAATTGTATGGTTATAACACTGAAAGCATAGTACATAAAAACAAAAATGTTAAGGACTTTCATCTCCAAAACATTATATAAAGTAAATGTAAAACTGAACATAAAATAATGACAGCAACTAAAAATAGAAAACAGTAATAATAAGTATATAAGGACACTTAAAATATAACTATAGTATGGCCCCATGAAGAAGGAAAACTAGTCAGAAAAGTCAGAACATACATACTGAGAAGGTGAGTCATGTG
Organism: Todus mexicanus; assembly: GCA_013389965.1. Classification (NCBI taxonomy): domain Eukaryota; kingdom Metazoa; phylum Chordata; class Aves; order Coraciiformes; family Todidae; genus Todus; species Todus mexicanus. The sequence goes on along the minus strand of WEIS01020292.1, from coordinate 10,488 downwards.
TGTGCAGTTGGTGTCAGTGAAGTATCAGAGCTGCTGAAGAAAAGGTGAGGAGTGCATGAGCAGTACTGCTGAGATTTCAGTCATGAAAAAGATTTAAGAAATAGCCATCCAGTCAGAGAGTGCGCAAAGAAGCTTGCGGGAGGAAAACCTCCACTCCAAATTGCAAATCCAGTTAAGTCAGTCACTCATATCCTTTAAGTATTCATAGGGTTGCTCCATACTCGCAGGAAATCCCCTGTAACACACCACCCTATCCAAGTGTTCCACAGTCCAAGCTCTCTAACTCCACTCTTCTGGCTCCTTCAACCCAGCATCGCACTTCTGAGCTTTCCTAAGAAGCAACAACACTGCCCAGCAGATACGTCTGACAAGAAACCACTTGCACACAGCTTTCTCGTAGCAGAAATGGACTTTCTTTTCCTGACAGCACCACTACCAAATCACTAAGAGATCCAGCCAGTAACCCTCCCTTACCTAAACTTGGAAATTAAAGCTTCCAGTTTAACTGGGTTCCTGTTGCATTCTCCTGCAATGCAGACACCGGGTTATCAATGAGATCCACTCAACCTTCTTCAGAAGTTCTGCAACGGTATCGCTTAAACAATTACGCCTTACCAAGTCTGTGGAAGATGGATCTAACCTTAACCTCCTCCCAGCTCTTCCCCAAAAATTAACCCCTGCTGCACATGCCTGATCACTAGAGAGCTCGAGGGCACATTCACACCAAAGAGTGCACCACTGTCTGGAGAGCCCAAGGAATAAACTGGTTCCAAAACCAGAAATGGATTGGTTTCTGTTGCTGTCCCTAACTTTCTCTAACCCTACAACATGGGTTGGGTTCCAAGAACAGTCTCCACCCCATCCAAAGATTGTGCTTTTGGGTTTCCAACTTCCCCAATGGCAGAAGGCTGACAAAGTGCTAAGGTCTGTGCTGTGTGAGGCCTGCCTACTTCACAAACGTAGTGCTAAAGCAGGGAAGTTGCTGCTTTCTTTTCTGCATACGCTTTAAATTTGTCTAAATGTCTTGTGCTATGCAACACGGACACCGCTCCTGCAGAGTCCCTCAGGCCAAAGAACCATTAATGTAATCTGGAGACATGCAGAATGAGTACAACAAGTTGGGGTTTTTCTTTCTGTTCCTCCCTCTTCTTTGCCTTTACTGCCTCAATGTACAGGATTAGTGATTTACAGCTTCTCGGGACACAAATCCTTAGATGTGACATATAAAACACGCGATATTCTACAAATTCCAGGCAGAAAGTAAATTTTATCAGACACTTTTCAAGCAGACTAGAAGCTGTGTGAGATAGCCCTGGATGTATATACTGTAAGCTGTGCTGGTTAGACGCACCAGTGGCTCTCAGGCCTGTTACCAGGCATTTGAGGAACATTATCTGAGAGGAATCTGGTGGGATCCTGAGCACAAAGACTTTGAGAAGCCTGCAGGTACAGCTCATGGGAAATGTGAGCCACTACGTGTAGTCTAAACTAAACAACTGCAATGAGCTGTCAGTTAAGAGCACAACATCTGGGTCTCTGGGCTCAGACCGGTCTGTGAATGGCAGAGCAGAGCACCACAAGCAACAGGTAGGACCACAGAGCTGCTCCAGCATAGTTGTGGTGTTGTTTTTATGCAAGCCCCAGTGCAGAAGGCAGCACGTAGAAGGTGACGAGTGTACTGAAAGTAGACAATGCAAGTCTAGAGCAACGACAAGATATATGAGGAACTGAAGACCTTTAAGCACAGTGCAAGGCTTGGGCATCCAGAGAGGATTAGGAGACCGTGTTACTGAAGATAGAAAGGTCAGAAGAGCAATCAGTCAAAAAGGACAAACACTGGAGAGCAAGTGCAACCCAATGCCTGGTCCCAGCAGAGGTGCAGAAGTACTGCTCTTATCAAGAGGGACAGAGAGGACAGGTTCCACTATTACCTCTCCTATATGGATTTATCTTCCCTAAATCTCTAACTGCCTCCCCACACATTCATCTCAACTTGGGGCCAGCCAAGTAAAGGAGATTGTCACTGAGACAAGAAGCCTGAAGAGCTGTGTCAAACCCCACCCACACTCTATGCCAGATCTGCAGAAGCATATTTTCCCCCAGCACAGCTACCAAGGAGGCAGACGCACAGCAGGGAGAGGCTGCAAAGGGTTATGGACACAAATTGGTCTCCATCTTAATGAAACCGTGGGATGCTATTGACAGCGGGACAGTGGGAAACCCTCGCTCCATGATGGTCTATAAAACCTTGTAGCTGGAGTTGGACTGCAGCTGGCCGAGGTCACTCAGGTGCCAGTGGTCCAGTGTTGGGATGATCTTGGCCCCTATCTGCCCACGTACCATGCCATCCGCGAGGGGGAAGACATTCAGAGAGTTAGGACGTTCCTTCCTGCTAAAGAGAGAAACAGAGAGAGAGAGGGGAAACCAATCTGTTAGCCATTTACAAGGTTCTTCCAGAAAAGAAACAGCACGCTAGCTTCTGTGAAATATTAGTCACTAGAATTTGAATCTCACTCCTCCCCCTCAAGGATCAGATTGATGAACTCCCAGCTCCCACATTTCCATGGTGTTGTCTACTCAGACCCATTGTGGCTCCTGCTAGAGCCAATCCTCTTCCTGGGGAGACTCCAAGAGGGAGAAGGTCAAGTGACCACAACAGGTATGACTGGCTTCTCCACCAGTACAAAACTTTTTGGGGGCAATGAAACACACAGGGAACCATCAGCCAATTTAAGTCAGTGCATCTTCTGAGCACCAAAGGAACTGTGGCAGAAAAAGCCACAGCAAACAACTCTCACAGCAAAAATATAAAGCTCCCATAAATCCTAGTGATCTCATCACTGGGTCAGGAAAGCAGCTTTTAAGTAAGTCATCTACATGGCACTTCTGGACATTTCCACCCCAAATCTGGTTCGCTTTGACAGCAGCCATAAGGGGGGTTGGGATCACTTCTAATATTAACGGGCACAAACTGGAACACAAGAAGTTCCACCTCAACACAAGGAAAAGCTTCTTTACTCTGAGGGTTACAGAGTCTGGCCCAGGCTGCCCAGAGAGGTTGTGGAGTCTCGTTCTCTGGAGACTTTCAAGAAACGCCTGGACGTGCTCCTGTGTGGCGTGCCCTACGTGATCCTGCTTTGGCAGGGGGGCTGAACTCAATGTTCTCCTGAGGTGCCTTCCCCTACAATTCTATGATTAAGCAAGAAAAATATTTGTACTCTCTAATCCTCTCTCCACATCCACATTACAATGCACTCAAAATTCAGAAATTAAAAAGAGGTATAAATGAATGCATCATTCATATTGCCAGATGTCTGGAATTGTGTGTTCTTCATCCTTTTCTCTCTGGCACTTGCAGGTGACTAGCGAGCTGCAGATATGATTCTGAATATAAAAGCTGGCACAGGTTTTGAGACCAAGTTCCAGTGGGAGAAAATCTAGAGCAAGCAGTGGAGGTGGAGAAGGCTGCAGCAGCACGCTGAAACCAGCAGCGTGTTTCATGCCAGAGAAGCAGGCCTGCAGGGACAGATCCACATCCATTTAGGGGATAGTCCCTGCAGCCTCTGCTAGCTGGAGACTCTAGCAGCCTTGCGGAGATGAACTAAGCTGATCCTCCTCTGTGTGACACGCATCCACGAAAGGGTTCAGTGGTGGTACTTCACTTACTCCTGTACGGGGCTTCTGCTTATCGGTGCAGGGTGATGGAACCTGCCCTTCTGTACACCAGTACCAGTAACAGCAGACCTGCATGTGCCTCTCCTTAATGATCAACAGCACTGCTCTGATGATGGTTGCCTGGCATGATCACAACCATCTCACTCACGACCACTGGCGAAATGATCGCCGCAGAACCCGAGCCCTGCCAGGACATGTGCAAACACACTAACACAGGAGCTCGTACATGAACCAGCTCATTTATGAAAGAAGGAGGTGGAGTGTCTGGCAGAGGAGACAACACTTATGGAGAAAAACAAAATGCCCAACCTTCCCATTCCCGGCGCTGCCTGGTCAACACAGTGTGTCACACCACTGCATCAGCGTCATTCGTGCTGAAGAATAATCGTGTGCTGGGGCCTATCATGGACACGCAGAAGAGGCAGGAAGGTGTTTCCAAGTGTGACCCAGGAAGGAGATTTGGGATGCATTTTGCCAAAGAATTTGCACTATAATCCTTTCCTGAAGATCGTAAAGACTCATACACTGAAGTGTCATAAACAAACCCTCTTAGAAAGGCAGCAATTAACTGGATTTTGAAGGAACCCATCGATACAACCCGCTTACCCCTACTTTCTTTTAGAGAGAAGCTGCAATCATCTTTCAACAGATGTATGTAGGGATTATCCATTTCCTTGTAGCCTTTCCACTCAAAAACTATCTTGGTGCTTGTTACTTTTAAATATTAACAATTGCTGAAGGTTTATAGAAAATATTCCACTGCTGCTCACCTAAATACCAAGATGACTTGTAAAAATATTCTGAGAGGTGAAGTGTAAATGTCCAGTCACAGAGGATGACTAATCCTATTTTGGGACCAAACTTCTGTGCCTCTTGAGTACACGAGCTTTATTGTGATGTGTTATCCCAGCAGCCCAGTGGCTCCCACTGCCTCACCCCAATGGGGAAGCACCACACTGGTGCCAGTAAAGAGAGGGCAAAGATGCCAGTACAGTTCATCCCCAGCATCACGCTGCTGCCCCTCAACAGCAACCTCCAAACCCAGGATTAACAAAGTTAAGATGCAGCAACAGGATTTACCTTTTCCTCCATGACTGGCGATGACTGCTGTGACAAACAGAACAGCCAAAACAGAGCGGCACCCGCACAAAAAGCAAGACAAAAAAACAACCATTAGAGAGCAAAGGTCATGCAAATGTGCAGCCCTACAACAGACGAGGGGTCCCATGCACTGGAATCCACACCCCATGGAAATGTGCACCATACCTATCACCCCTCTTGGATGGCAGTAGGCACATCCCCCACCTCTCCCCAACATTTCTTGCACAAACATCTCCCAAGTGACAGGCAAACGCCCCCAGTGTACTTACGGTCTTACTCAAATATGCACCCCTTGCAGTCTAATGCACTCAAGGACACCCATGGATGAAAATCAATAAATGCACTCGACTTTGTATGACAGGCCATGAGAAATTGTGCCTGTGCCCCCCCGAGTACACTCAGACACACAAACACCGGTGTTCACTTCAAACCAACTGGACAGGGACACAAACCCACACATCTGGCTCAAGTGCTTGTGCATGAACATGTACAAACGCAGAGCTATGCACACACGCACGCACAAGAACAGTGCAAAGCTTGAAATGAAGGAAAAAGTCTCATGTTCCACTGGTGGTGGACACAGACATCGAGTGTTTCTTTTTTTTTTCCTCTCCCCAAGGAGATTAGCAATACGCCACGCTTAACAGAGTAACACACAAATTTCTCTAATATGAAGAGGCAGTTCTTGATTCAAATTTTGCCTTTCATCCCAGACAACAGCAGCCTCGCAGATATAACCCACAGAACGATAACAAAGTCACGTTTAGTATTATCTTATTTGAAAGTTAGGGAAGGAAAACCTCATTAGAATCATTGTCTACCACACAGTCCAACCCAAACTTGGCAGGTGCATATATGAACCACCCTCTAGAAGAGAGAGGCCCCAAGTGCACTTTTGCCTATGGTACTTTTGTATTTGTCTGTGTAAGTACTTCCACAAATATATTCCTATCTACAGAAGGGTCATTGGGAAGGGAATCCCATTTCAGCAGTTACACCAGGGTCAGACTGCGTTCTGGGAGCTCACTGTGGCCTTTCGGACTGCAAAGGGGAGGGGAGAAGGAGGAAAAATAGTCTGGTAAGGGAGATTTTGTGAACAGAAAACCACCTACAAACTACTGTTTCTTTTTACATTATGGTTTCTCTTGCTTTCTGTACCCTCATGCTTGCCTCTCTTGCCAAGGAAAGCTGCCATCTATTTTTTTTTTTCAATAGGTTTTCTTCTTTTCTCCCTTTATCTTTCTTACAATACACTGTCAAAACTCGGTAATTGGAATTCTGGAAGTCTTCCCCCGAGCAGTCCAATCCAGCAGCAGGAAGCCACAGCAGACAGAGCATATTTACATGCCCTGTGCCAAGACCTGACACTGCCTTTCTATTACAGAAAATATATGCGGAAGAGGATCAATTTCTTGGGCTTAGGTAGGTCTATTGGGTATCTGACTTACAGGCTTCAAGCTTCCCTTGAAGGAACAGGGAGAAAAAAATCCTATAATGGCTAACACATTGAATTGCTGTGGTTTTGCCGGCTCTCACACGTACAAAGACACACACACACAAACACTTTGACACCTCCATCCGCTTTACAGATAGACCTTTGACGTGCTACTTGAGAATACAAACAGATTTTTCCAGAGGCTGTCCATCAACAGCAGTGTGACAAAGCCTAAGGTTTGTAACAGAACACATAAAGCTCCTCGGCATCAAGCCTTAGAAAACGTACCCACAACTCACCCACAACACATTCCAAAAAAGCTTCAACTACAATCCATGCCCACAGGGAAAGATTCTGCTTCTGGGTTTCTCTCTCTCAAATACGCGCACTCAGATTGTGAGTTCCCGGATGGCACGCATTACATGGAGAGGTTATGGTCCTACCTTCTCCCAGGTAGACTACCCTCAGTTTGATTATTTCCAACTTGTTGCATCTTGGATCTCTCAATGTGTTCCACGTAGGTCTGGATCATCTATGGGGAGAGAAAAATCCATGAGTCAGAGGAGAAGATTCATTTTCTGCTTTGGTTTGATCTTCTCCAGCATCTATTTCCAATTCCCTTTCTTCTTTTGCACATCTCTTTGTCTCTGCTCTGAGATGATGATGTAAGTGAACGGACTAATCTGACAGCAAATCTGACAGCAAATTTTGTCAGAAATTACTTAGGCTTAATCTCGCAATATAAGAGCCGTGAAAGAGCAAATCCAAATAGAATGGTTCTCTCCTGAAGGCTCATTGTCCGTGAGAAATGAGGTAGTGAGACACTGTTCACAGAATCACACAACAGTTGAGGTTGGAAGGCACCTTGTGGGGTCCATCAGGTCCAACAACACTGCTCAAACGGGGCCACCTAGAGTAGGTTGCCCGGGACCATGTCCAGGTTGTTTCAGAACAGCTCCAAAGATGGAGACTCCACCAGACCTCTGGGCAACCTGTGTCAGTGCTTGTCATCCTCACAGCAAAGAAGTTATCACTCCCATCCAGAGGGAGCCTTCTGTGCGCCAGTTTGTGCCACCTGCCTCCAGTCTTGTCACTGGGCACTACTGACAAGAGCCTGGCTCCATCCTCTTTATCTTTACACCCTCCCTTCAGATATTTCTGATATTCCCAAAGTTCAGAAGCTCTAGTCATCACTAGTATTGCAAATCTGGATTCTTTGATGTGACTTTACATATAGGCAAAGGATTTATTTATTTAGAAATACTGAGGTGACATCCTACCTCCGTGTGACGCTGATGTAGAGCATTATACTCCTTCTTCATTTCCGATTCACGTTCCTCCAGTCGTGAAACTACCAAGAGAAGATTTCAAATATCAGCTTAACCCACATCAGGCTCTCAAAGGAGACCAGAAGTCTGAAAAGACAATTTTCTTAGAAATTTGTTTATTACACCTACTGAACAAAACAAAGAGAAACAGAATAATGCACACTGTGGGATCTAGTCTTCATTACAAACTCAGTTCATGCGCATCAGCATGTTCCCAAAATCAGCAGACCAAACAGTGCAGGAAGACCACAGAAGCAGATTTCTTCAGTATTACCCTGTGCTCTGTAAGTATCCTGGCTTGGTAACAATTTAAATTATCCTTGGGGATTGGTGCCTTTGGCTATTTGAGGAGCAGAAGTACTGGACAAAGTATCAGTGAATTCTAGGGGGAACCTCAGCCAACAAAACACAGCTGCAGGTGTTAAGAAAGTATTTGTAAAACAGGGCTGCGCATGTTAAGGAAATATTTGTAAAAACAAATACATAAACAAGCAAATAAATGTGACAGTTTCTGTGAGAGAGAAAAAAAAAAAAGAGGAAAAAAAGGGAGGTTCTATTGAGGGACAAGGAGAAGCTGGAAATCAGGTTCCAAAGCTCCACCAATGGCTCAAATCTTGCATCCCGAAAGAGTGAGCATGCCCCACATAAAAAAGGTGATGATGCCCCTTCTACATTAGTGTGGACATATCCCAACCATTTCAGGCATTGTGTACATTACATTAAAAGAACTAAAACACATGCAAAATATTTTCAGAGTAGCAGTATATGTACACGGAAGGCAAAGTGTATCATTGTGTCTGGTGCACAACTTTGCTTACTTTGATCTGCATAGTTTTTGGTCTTCAGCTCCAGCTGTCGAGTCTGAAATTCAAGGTGTTCCACTTGGATTTGTAGTTCTTTCTTCTCCTGCTCCAGTGCATCTTCGAACTCTATAAACTTCTGCATAGGGACGAAGCAGAGGAGGCACAGATAAGGAATAAGTGTAAAATGTGTTTGACCCATATGACTTTTCCTCTCCTCATAAAAAAGAAAAGCTGACAGAATATAAATTACAAAACAGGAAATGAGAATTTTTAAGTATTGTAATCAGTACAATAGCATTTAATCAAGCCAAAGAGACTATTTAATATAACAAATTATAAGCTATCTTTTACGTAGAATTAATACATAAACTATGGTACAACACGAGTTATATAAACTGGCACAACTCCATCATCTTCAGTAACATTGCTCTTCCTCATGCCAGGCTGACTTTTGATTCCTGTTAAGTTGATGTCACAGAAGACAAATTCTATGCCTGAGGTCATATATTGACAATTGCACATGCCAGAAACCTTCAGATCAATTCTTCTGTTTGTGCTGTTTTAGAAAACACGTGGTGGGATGGTTTCACAGAAATGTGCAAGTCTTTTGGAAAACGAAAACACAACAGAAAAATAGCTATTTTCACATTGCTATTTCTGTAAAATGTCGCTTTTGACCCAGGAGCTTTAGTCATTCTTGGCACAGGACACAAGCATAGGCAGCAAAGAAAAGTCAAACATGGAAAACACACAATTTAGCTCTCCGGTAGTGAAGGATGTTACACATTCTCTTGATAAAAGCTATAGCCACAGTCGCCTTCATGAAATATTTAAACTAAACATGGTCTCTGGAAAGTGAGTATCACCTTCAAATCTGAGTATACTTAAACAAGCCTGGTTCTTGTGCTATGCATGGTCAGAAGAGTTTTTCTGCACAAAACACTAACACGTACAATAATGACCTGTAATCCATACTTCTGGACTCAGGAACGGAGCTGGTTCTAGTAACACCCCTGACACAAACTTGACGAAAAATTCCTATGGCTCAGAAAACATTTGCTCTGTTAACCACATACATCCTTTCCACAGCAAACCCAGTCTAAAGCTTTGGAGCAAGACTTATCCTACCCTTACAAAGCCCAAATTTTGAGTTTCTTTCCATTACTCCTCAACAGCTACATCCAAGGAAGCTAAAACAACCCAGTCATCTGCACTGACCGCTCCAGTAATTAACACACAAACCCATCGGCTGAGCAGCAAGAACACGACTGGGTTTGGGAGCAGCCCTGGATTCAGAGCTGCAGAGGAAGAGAGAAAGAGCAGGAAATAAAGCCAAGGTGGCTTTCATCTACCTTTGCAATGTTTATTATCCGAGGAGTCCACAGAAGGTAATGAGGCTTCGAATAGCTCACAAGGGTGCCCTGCTTCCTGCCCTTGCTTCTCTTCCTCCCTGCCTGTTTTGCAGACAGTTCCCCGAGTTCCACGCCCATTTTCTATTACTTTTCCTGGTACAATTCGCAGTGACACTGGAGCCACCACTGTGTTTGCGAACTGGAACTTCTCTTGGGTGACTGAAAGGCTACATCACTTTTTATTCTTGCAGATTTTTAAAACTGTTCAGTAAATTCCTCTGAACAATGAGTCAGTTTTCATTCCTACATACCTGTATTTATAGAAACAATCAAACACGTTTTAGCCACATCTCATTACCCTGCACTCGGGAGTTCTGCAGTATCTTTAATCCTTAACGGGGCTTTCAACTTCCTTTGCCTTCTTGCCCAGATTTCCTGCAATAAGGTAGGGGTTTTTTTTTACGCCTTACAGTTGCTTTCCCAGCATTTTTTTTTCTTGAAATACCAGAAATGCCAATACCTTTCTTCCACTGTAAAGGACTCACATTTAATCTCTGTTAAACATTTATTTTTTAATTGAATTTGAAGACTGTCCAAGGTTTTCCATTTTTAAGTAAGCATTTTTCTCCGAGATGTCACTTAAACACTGAAATCCCTTTAGTCGCTCGCAAATCCCCAGCAATCTGTTTTGTGGATTTCGACAAATTTATAAAGCAATCTGCTTCGTCAATTTTCAGATTTCTCCTTGAAACATTTTCCAGAATAACACCATCATTTCGGAATCAGGAAAGAGG
>WEIS01020289.1:0-12498 GCA_013389965.1 Todus mexicanus | reverse complement strand
GTGTGCCCTGACCCCAAACTGTGACAGCTATGGTCGCAGAGAACATGAGGACAGTGTTTCCTCTTCCGTGCCCATGTCCTCTGCCAAGTGATTGCAGAGACCCAACCTATAGACTGGAGAAAAAAAAAAAAAAAAAGGTGAGGCAAAACAATCATTTCAATATCAACAAAGTCAGTTATCCATCCCTGAGAGGGATGGACTCCTCAAGCAGCTTGCTAACCACCACTACTCTCAGAAGTCATCAAACAGTAAATGACGTGACAACGTGGGGAGATAACTCTTGGTGGAGCCCACAGCAGTGGCACACCCGGTGTTGCCCTAGTTCAGAAGCGGGGAGATGGAAACAATCACAAGCTGTTAGCTCTTAGTCCTTAGGAATGTTCTTTTAGTTAGGATAAACATCTTCGCCAGACCCTTCAAAATGTAAATATTTATAATTTCACCACCACAGGGTGACTGAAAGCAGAGAGGATTTAAAAATATGAGATTTTTCTAAAGCCTGTAGCTACAGTCACTGAAGCAAAAGAAATGCTTCTTTATTTGGGAAGTTCAGATGTGGTGTTCACTATGTTAGCTTAATTTCTCTGTACCTTTGCTGAGAGTTCAGCACCTTTTATGTTTCAATTAATTTGTTTCCCATTAAAATCCATTTTTATGCATAATTCTGCAAGGAAGTTTTTTTTATCATGGTTCTCAGGTTTTTCTTTGAACAACATGAGAAGCACTAAGGATTATGGTTAAAGAATCAAAAGACAGAGTTAGATTTGGGATAGCAGGGAAAATAAAATTGGCTACAATGGGCTATAAAACTTTCCTGTGAGCATCCTACTGACAATGAGAGACTAAAGATAAATAATTAACAGGTTGTGTTTCTGTGTTTGAAAGATCAGCACAGGGAGTTTGTAACCAACACTAGATAAGGAGAGGATGTAGCCGAAACATCTGTACACAACCTGTGGCTGGGGTAATGATGGGAGCAGCGTACACTGAGGATGCAATCTGTGTTATTCCAAAGAAGGACAGCATGTGAAAATAAATTTTCAAAACCGAAGCATTAGTTCAACAGGCAAAAAGATAAAAGCGGTAGCAGCATGTAAACTGATCAGCGAAGACCCATCAAGGTATCCAGTATGGAGAATGTGGCTGAAAAACAGTTCAAGGCTTCCTTTTTCCCAACAACAATTGATATTTGGGGGTGCGGGAGTAAATAAAATAAATATATACTCATTCTGGACAGCATGACTTGGGAGATACACAAACTTTCATATGGCTCCCGCTGAAAACCCACTTAAATGAGAAAAACTTTATCTGCGTAAGGTTCATGTCCTTTTTCCCTGCTGAAGACTGGGAGGATGCTGTGTGTACGAAGCACATGCAGGTAGATTTTCTTCATAGAAGAGACAGTAGTTCAAAGGACTTTTGTTCATAGGATGAAACTGGGGAAGACAGAACATGTGAAGGGTTTGTCAAGGCATCTGTAGTTGAATTGTAATTATGAAGCTGGTGAATTTGGTGGATGCAGTCATTAACAATCAGATGTTTTGCCCTTAGGAAACAAGGAGTCAGAGAACCGAGAGTAATGCACAATAACCTGCCTGATGGCAGACAAGCACGTAGTCAAGAGACGCTCCACAAAAATATGCCAAGTAACATTTGCAGCTGGTGACCCTGCAGTGAAGTCTGTTCATCCTCCCAGGATGTCCAGAGAAAATCAGAAATTAATGCATTGTATGGTACTGTAAAAAAAATAAGTAATTTTCATGAAATTTTGTGCTGCTGGAAATAGGGACAGTGACATTCAGTTAAGGATTAGTAATACGAAGCAGGGTAGAAAATTCAAGGTTGCATGGAGCAAGTGAAGCTTTTTCTAGATTCTTCCAGTACCAGCTGTAAATTAAATGGCTGATACTGAACACAAGCTGTTTCTGCAACAAGAAGGATCACTGAAACAACTTCCATGAAAGTACAATACTTTAAGGAGTACATGTTGCTAGGCGAAATAAATTTTTGAGGCATGAGTTTAAAGTGCCTGGGATGCTTTTTGAGCTGCTTTGACATTTGGATCCATGAGCAGAGGCCACTGGAGAAGTAGGTGGAATGGTTTTACTCTATCATAAATTTCTTGTGCCTCTGTGTCGAATCACCAAAGATCATAAGGTCCATCTCCCTACCTGTAGAGCTTGTAGTATGTTTCTGCCTTGTCTATATAAAATACAAGAGCTTGGCATGCTGCTCTTGCAAGCAAGTTGAAGACTTCTGCAGCAGTGTTTAGGAAAGCATTCAGATTTCTAAAATTCATGGATGTGGTTGACAGAGGTTTATAGACTGCATTTGATCTCATTTTAACTCCGTGGCTGACCTTGAGCAGCATTCTTCCCAGAAGTCATTCCTGTGCAAGACAAGTTAATGCTCCATATTTTGTGCTGGGTGATGTGTTTGCCAGCAGCTGACTAAGTAAAGGTGGAGTCCCCCAACAACTGGGGTATAGGTAACATAGCTGTTATCATAATGGCAACACTAGAAAAATAAAAATTGAAGCATTACGTGGAAGTAATGGGAAGAGGGCTTGAATGTAAGGAGGTGTCTGAACCTGTGTTACTGGCTTTGGGTTGTTTTGGTTTTCCTCCATTTTCTTACTGGTTTTGAGGAGTTGAGAGATGATCCAGTTCTTTACTTACTTCATGTATTTTCTATCAGAAACTCTTAGTAGTCTCACCACAGCTAACATGAGATGTTTCCTTTTGTTCCACTGTGGATTTTGGATTAGTAATGAGATCTGCTATTTCATCCCCTTTTCATGTTGATTGTACAGAGTAGGATCTTAAGAGAGTGTTTCCCTTGCTATCTATGCATTTTATTTACATCTGTTCTGTTCTTTGGTTTTATACCATATTCTTAGGTGCCAAATAACATAAATAGAATTATTTTCCACAATTAAACAATAGGTTTAAACTAGTAAAATAAAAATAAATCTACACTAATTTGAGCAACACCATAGATATGTGAATACCAGGATCAATTTCTTCTTTAAAAATGTGAGGATTTTGAGGTAGATTGGTTAGTAGAAAAAAAGGATACTCTTCCTACAGGTGTTCTGGGGAAAAGGCTGTATAGAATCTCTTAACTATTCCCGTTTTGCAGGCAAGAACAGGATACTTGGCTGGACTTTTGGTCTCAGGAAAATTACTACAAAAGGACAGGACCATAGCTTTTTGCCTGTGGCAATGGCTCATTCTAATTTTTTCATGCAGCTCGATCCAAAAGTGACTACGCTTTTGGAAATAATGCCACTGGCTTTGGATCTGGGCCTTTTGTTACTGCCAAGCATGTTAGCCTTAAGTGGTTCTGATCAGGTAAGGTATAAACTTGGATAAGTGCTAGTATAATAGATGGTTCTTTTCTTCGTAGAAAACTGTTGCAGCATGGGAGCTCATTGTTTTTTTCAAAGGTGCCCTCTGAACATGTGTTTTTGACCACTGTTAGGAGCAGCTGTGGAATGTTGCCCAAGTAGTCATTTGATCTGATTTGTAGTAAATTAAAAAGGTGGATTCCTGCATGTGTCAGATGTATGTGTGTCTGGTCACCCCCTAACAGCTGCACTGGGAGTAGCAGCCAGAGATCAACCAAGCAGATCATTTTCTGGTCTCTCCTCTTTCTTCTTGTTCTTAAAATTAGTGGTTAAAAAAGTAAATGTAAGTTGAACAGTTGACTTAGACGATCTGCACTGACAGATAGATAAATAAAAATCTGTCCTGTTTTTCAGAAGGACTAATTAAATAGGATATTTGTTGAGAAACAGGTTTCTAAAAACTGTCTTATTTTGAATATCCAGCCGTCCTTTGATAATTCGTCCAAAAGAATTCCTTATAAGCCATTTACAAATTTTTGTCTCCTCTAGCAGAGTTACTTATGGTGGATAAACTACAATGATGTAATTGTCTAATGTTTAGGGAATTCTGGTTTACTGTATACTTAAATTATATTGTACATCTTAATATACCTGAAAACATCTCACATTTTCTATTTCCAGTATATTTTACACATTTTCCGTATATTTTCTTAATCTAGCGTAACATAATTAGGAGCTCTGGGGTTTGGTGCTCCTAAGTTTTATTTGATAGATCAAATAAATGTTTTAATATTAATTTTAATAGCACTGTTCTATCAATTTTTTGATCTCCTGCTGTGAAGAAGCATGGCTCAGTCCACATTGCACACAGGAAAATGCCGTGCACAAAACTGAGTAATAAAAATTACAACAACAAAAAAATTGACACTTGGAAAATAGGCTGAGGCTTGCAGCTGTGCAGCAGGAAAGCACAAAATTCATTAAGTAGTTAATGAGCTCAGTGGTTCTGAGCATGAGGGAGAAATGGCTTTGTTTTACAGAGATTGGAGTATCAGCAGTGAAGGAGAGAGGGAGGTGGCTGTATAAGAAACATTTGAATGTTCTGAAATCCTGGTTTTCTCCTGCCTCGGTTCAGGGCGGGAGGGTGGAACCTGTAAGAGCTGTAAGGAAATTACGAACTGCACTATTTCATATTAGAAAATACAGGAAGCAACAGATTTGCAACTGTGAAAACTGGTTCCCACAAATCATGCTGCAAGAAACACCAGGACTTGATTCCCATAGAGCACCGTGTGTGCTTGTGGGTTTGTTCTTCTGTGTTGGTAAGTGAACTCAAGCACGTGTATGCAAAAATCCTGACCAGGATTAGGCCGTTTGGGTACTGCTGTTCAGATAAGTTGAGCTGGGGGGTACTGTTAGTTTAAACTTTCTAATGGAAACCCCAGTGCTTGGGCTGAGTGAAGGTCCCAGGGGTTAGATCACATCATGTTCCTTGAATATTTCTTCTTTAACACATATGGCATCAAAATAGGTTCTAACCTGAGGACCAGTACTCTGTTTTCTGGCTGTGATAGATGTTGGTGATACAAGCCTTACATGAGTCAGGTATTAGTCACTGAGCATTCTGCAGAGATGCAGGCTGTAACTTCCCATGAGGAGAACTGAGTGCTTTACGTAATGCACCCCCAACTTTCCAGTTCAAATTTGTGAGCAGGATGATGAGGTTAAAGACTTTGGATCTTACTGAAGGCCAAGGCTGGGGCTGAGGTTTTGCTTGGCACCTCTGCCAGGGATGATGTGAGGAGAGAGCAGGGGGTGCTGTGTGTGTTTCTGAGTACCAGCTACATCTGAAGGGACCCAAATCGCTCAGGTCCCAGCTCAGCCAAGCTGAGTCAGACGAAAAGCACCAGTGAGCAGCACTGCTTGGGCTGCCTTTCTCCACCTGCCAGCCAAGGGTTTGCTGGTGTACTTTAGTGCCTATGGGGCTTGTCAGGAGTTACACCTTAGTGTCAGCAGGCCCTGGCTATAGCATACTTTCTGTTTCAGAATAGCAAAACCCTTCCTCACTTTACATAAAAATAAAAACTGTGTGAAGCAGCTGAGTACCTTCTAATCCTGGCAGTGTAAAGTTGGCAGGAGAGGCAGAGCTTTCACTCCTTTGTCCTAGACGCTAACACAAGCTGTACTTGCATGAGGAGGGCATGAGCCTTGTGATCAATGTGCAGTTCAGTGTTTGAGCATTACCTGGCTTCCAAACACAGAGAGTTCAATTGATTTCTCTGTTAAGAGCTATACTAACATAAAAATGGAGCTTATAACAGGAGTTTTCAAATAACTCTGTGATCATAGTGAAAACCAGATTTTTGAGATTCAATACACTACTGTGGGTCTTAACACTGTTTATCCCTTTATTACCCTATGTGGAGACTGGACTACTTTGAAAAATAGTCCTGGTAGTATACTTAATATCATAATAAATTTTACTGGTCCAACTCTGTCTGAATTATTTTAACTCGCTTTTCTGACCTTCTGGCTTGCACAAGTTTTCACAGGCACCACATGGAGTTTTTAAGATTTATTTTAAATAAAATGCGATTGTGTAATTTTTTTATGAGCTAAGAGCGTAATAAAAATACCCAATATCATGAGGAGGGTGACTAATATTGGCTACACTGGCAATGCTGATAGATATTAGAAGATAAAGGAAAGCAGATGGCATTTCATGATTTTTTATGAGTGCTTTGTTTATCTTGGTATCTTTAATGTAGTCCTTTGAAGAATATTACCTGAATAACCTTTTCCTTCTCTCCCACACGCCCCAAAAAAAAAAAAAAACCCAAAAAAAATAAGGAAAGAAAAAAGATTTTTTTAATTTTTTTTTTTTTTTTTTAAAAGACAGACACAGATACTGTTATGGTCGGATCTGGTAATGTCACAGCATGCTACCTAAAGTGTTTCTGCGAGCGTGCAAAGATTTTATCGTGCTTAAAAGGCACTGCTTTGTATCACAGCAGTGAGCATTTTATTTTCAACTTTTCTCTCCAAAATTTCCCAAAGAAAACGGAAATTATAAGTAAACATGCCATGCCCTTGACTTCAAAACCATGACAAGCCTCTGGGATCGTTTGACTTTATAGCTTATCACTCTACACTTCAAGAGAACCTCAAGAAGCAGTCTGGGAAACTGAGAATTTGTCCAGGGGAGGGACTGGGAGCCAGTTCCTGCTGTGCAGTTTGTAAACAGCAAGCATCAAAGGGCAGGTTTTGCCTGTGAACTTTACAGTCTTCGAAATAGGCTGTTTCTCAGCATTCATCTGACACTAGGAGAAAATAACTATGTAGTCTAATAATCAATGGGAAAGGAAAGAAGTGTTATTAGCAAAGTGCAGGTAGATCTATACTATCCCCAACGTGGCAAACGCAGAGTTAAATCTGTCCCTGAATGTATGGAGAGCTTGAGCAGATTCTATGTGTACTACGAGAGGTTATGATAGATATGTGAGAAAATACTAAATTTAGAAGGCAGGCAGATACTGGTAATAGCTTTCTGTGGAACTTCATCCCAAATGCCAACATACCTTTTATAATAATAATTAAAAAAATAAATTGTAGTTTAAGGAAGTTTTTCAGAGTACATTATACTGATGGAAGAACTGCATTATGAGAGTTGATGCTGGTATAGACGTGTCAATAAAGACAGACTGGTCTCATGATCCCAGTATGTACAACTCATTCAGCCAAATTTTCCAGCGGAAACTCAGCCTGCCATTTCTGCAGGGTGAGTTCACTGAGCATTTTGGCAAGTTCAGCAACTAGAGTTAATTACTCTGTTAAATTCCCAATTTGCAATTGGTTAAATATGGGCTATTGATGAGTTTCGAATTGCAATGACTAAAGCAAAGAAATGTGTTGAGGAAGGGGATAAAATGTTGTTTTATTTGAACTGGAGAGCTCCTTAAGTATTTTGGTAAGTACTCTGACTGTGCTGGGACACTTTAATATCTACTGGGTAGTTTACTGAGATTTCAAATCTCAGTGTCAACTAAAATGCAGAATTGAGGTACTGGATCAGCAGCATTGACGTTCCCCAAGCTGGAGGTTTGAGTGGTATTACAGGTCTGGTCAGTACTGCATTTTGGCCATCTTCAACTACCAGGCCAGCGTGCAGGAGGAGTTGCAGCAACAGCCATCCAGCAGCGACCACAGGGCTTGGAGCACGTAGGTGGTCCTTTGTGGATGTCGGGGAGAGAAGCTTAATCACTTCCAAAGGTCTGTCTCTTCCAGAACATCTTCCCATGTAACAGCAGGGCACTGTTGTTGCAACAGGTCAGTGCTGGCTGGTCCTGGGGGCCTACTGCCCAAGGTGAAAAGCACAGTGAGATGGAGATGGTGAGGTCGTCGCTGAGCAGTCATCCACCAGAGGAGCTGTGACTTTGAGGGGCGAGGAACACATGGTTGCTGGCTTTGTGTTTTGTGATCCTAATGTGTAAAAACAATGAAACAGAAGGAGAAAGAAAATGTATTTCAGGCAGAAAAACAAAGCTGCCTGAGACATGAGCTCAGCTGGGCTGGAAGTTTTGTCAGCAGTGGGCTGACCCTTGCTGTGATGAGCTCAGGTCTCAAGCTGTTGTCTGACAGCAATATGTGCCACTCATATGTAGCATGTATAAAAGTAGGTTCTTTTCTGTGCTCAGCCACATTGGTGCCAGGAAGCTATTTTTTCAGGCAGGCAAAAGGAGGAATGAACGCTTCCTTCAGGCTAGCTGCAGATACTTGTCCTATGGAAGGAAATTAGGAGTGGTATTTTTAAGACAGAAGTGCTGGGGAATTACTCAGCCTGGTACATCCAGTCTTAGCAGTATTATAGGCTTTTGTGGGTTCAGTCTGGCAGCCGCAGTCAGGAAAGCAGCTTTCCCTTTCCTTTGTGGAGAATGCCTTTGGCTTGGCTGCAGCAGACCACTTCAGCTGAACTTAACCAGCTCTCTGGGGTTGGGTGCCTCAGAAGATACGAACAAGCTTTTTCACTTGATGTCTCAGTTACTTTGTCAATTACTATTTTGTACTTATTTTTTTATATATCCAGAAGGTCATTTATTTCCATTTCTCTTGCCTGTCATGCCACAAGGGAATATTCCTGAAATTGAGTAGTTGCTAGTTGCTTATTGGAGAGTGACAGTTAACTAAGTTAACAAATAAGTTGGTGCTGTAAAGCTTTCAGATAAAGCTGAAAATGCTGTGCCTTCACCACATGAAGGAAGCAAAAAGAGCAAGTATTAATGAAAATCAGAAGTATCTGAGAAATCCTTTGTGGTTCAAGAAAATTTTTCTGCAAGATTTTGGACCAGATACTTAATAACACCTATTTTTTCATGACCCATTGTTACCAAACCTACATCCCTACCAAACAGGTGTATATAACTGTAGCATTTCCTTTTCCTCTGGATTTATGCTCTGATGCTTCTCAGAGAAGCATTAGCACTTTGAAAGCTTGGTTTTATAATCTGGAGGTGGAAATTGCTCACTGGATTTAAAACAAAATAAAATACAACACAACCATTTAAAATGGTCTCAATGAAAAGCAGTTATGATGGATGTGACACAAACAGATTAAAATAAGGAATTGTTACTAGGCCACACAAGCCCAAAATCTAATATCCAAGTAACTGTTTCAGCTGCAGTTACTGAGAAGGGAGAGACTAGATGTACACATGATGATTATTTTTCACAGAGTAAAGTCCAGGAAGCCATGAACAGCTGCAGTACTAACTGTCACAGATGGACAAAATCAGCGAGTTTCCTCTGCTAGGACCCTTCTCATCATTAAACTTATATTACTTAAAGTTACTTTTCCTTCAACATTTGAGAGGTTCATCTGCTTTATAATATTAAGAAAATATTTACCATTTTTTTCACGGATCACTGTCTGCATATTCATTAATGTGGTCTTTGGTTTTTATTCCTGGGTTTTTGTGTTGTTTTCCATTGTTACATTCACTCTATAAACTAGCTAACAAATTCAGTTTGACTTTGTATACAATCAAGCCTCCATCAGCTGCTGTGGAGCAGCATCTGTCTTTCAGAAGAACAAGTGACATCCTTCAGAAGGGAGTCCCTACCAAAATTACCTGCATTGACACAGTGAAGTTGAACAGGAGAATCCAAATGACACTGTGACTGAACAGTCTTTCCTTTAAATTGTATCTGTGTTTTAGATTCCCGTTAATTAAATCTTGCATCTGAGTGTTTAGTTAGAACCGTATAAAATCCTCTCCAAGATTTGTAGCCTTAATGAGTCTTGCTTTTAGAGTTGCAATGATTTGGGGTAGATTGATAGAGAAGTGATCTATCGTGCTAGGTGAGTGATCGATTATGGGGTCTGACATCAGCACAACTGCTGTTATACACCTGCTGAATATGTAGTTCTAGATACCTAGAAAAAACATATTTTAAGAAACTGATATGTCAAGGAGTAACACAGCCTTGATTCAACACATCTCTATCAAGTTCCTAGTGCTACTGTGTCTGAGCTCTAATCTCTATATCAAATGGGACACTTCTCAGTGTTAGAAGATAGAAGGGTTATTTTTTTAGTCTCTGTGATAAAGCCTCCTGGGTTGTCTGCATGGTTGACAGCCGTCTTGAAGTTTTATCAGAAAACCAATGGGGCTAACCAATGAGTGAATATAAACTTACATCAGTTACATGTTGTTGTTATTGCTAACAGTGCACTTTGCCCTGGTGTTTATTTCTGCCTAACTTTTTTTTATTCTGGAGTATGAGGCCAAGTTACTTTGAAGTTAGTTAATAAAAAAAGGTCGTTTGTCAAATGGAATAAAATTAAGTTGTAGAAATAATTAAGCAACAGTTAATTGAAATTGAAGGGTATTTTCAAAGGTTAATCTTCAAACCAGGACAGGGATGTAAAAGAAGGAGCTGCGGATCTAATCTAGTGGTGACTGGGATGCAGGAGAAAGCGGCAATAGTCCATCAAAAGTCAGTCCTCCTCCCCACAACTTGCAACTCTTGTCAGTGGGTTTCTCATTCTCATAAAACATATAGAGCCTCTTACAAAATGTTCTGGGGGAGATTTTTTTCCTCCCCTGAAAAATAAATTAAGCATATTCAGTATAATCATTTTTCACTCTAGGTTTCTCATACTAATGAACAAGGTCGTCAGTGCCTTTTCTCCAGGCAAGGCAAGGTGGGCTGTGGTACAGGACCAACTGTCTGTACAAGCACATCACTGGGAAGCACCAGTGGTGACCGTCTGGCCACCCATGCAATTTAGCAATCACGTTTTGAACACAATGGTAACAAATACCAAGGAGATACCTTATGATTGGAATCGTTTTGTTGTTTTCAGCCCAGTGTTGGTTATTTTCTATGACGTTACAAAGTCGTTGCTGAAGCGCGAGGCCTAACGCACAGGCTTCTTCCTTGTGTTCGCAATGCTGGAGCCTGAATTATTCATAGAGCAGGGACTCTGAGCAAGCTGCAGCAGCCAGTGTGCTTAAGGTGATTAATGAAAACTCTGAACTGATGCTTTATGATGGAGATGAGTCAGTAATACAGCAGACATGCTAACGAACACGAGAGAGGGTTTGTGTGGGCGGGTGCAGGAGACATCTCTCCTTAGGTTGCTAAAAGAAGCAAGCCTGAGCAACAGGATTGGTTACATCTCAGTGCTTCCAGGTATTTAATTTCTGCTCATCAGTTAAAAAGACATATCCTCATAGTGTGTGAATAATATTATGATGAAAAACAATCCCATGCACTTCAATGGGATTAATATGCTCAAGTGCTTTAGGTTATTGGTGCCTGCAGGATTGGCATCCTACACCTTTGAGGAGGGTAGCGTTAATTCTGTGTTTGATGAGTTGAGCATGTCTCTATCCAGTGTTTGCAAGGCGCTTAGCTTTGAAAGGGGTCACAGGAATTAAAATTTATTTAATGGAAGCCCCCAAGATGTGCATATGTTCTGTGCATATAGATTGTGTAGCTCATGGGGTTCACAACCCCATCTTCTGTTTCTTTATATTAATTCTGTCTTTTTTTTTGTTAAAGTTTAGGAGACAGATCGTTTTTTGATTTGCAGATCTTTTTTTCTGGAGAAATGGGCAAATGGTAGTACACTGTATTCACAGGAAAGAATTAGTATTAGACTGAAACCAGTTAAACAATCATTGAAGGAGAAAAAAAATAAATCCTTTCTTCCTGACTGCTAAATATTTAACAGGTTGCTGAATGATCAAAGGTCTCTTTTAGGATTTTAAACCGACAAGATAAAAATGGGTTTAAATTCTGTAGCATTTGCATTTATGACAGCAAGAATATGAGAAGGGATGTCAAAGGCTTGAAGTTCTCCCACTTGCGCAGCGATCACTGAGTCATTGTACTGATACAAGCAAATTTAGAATATTTCACCCCTGCTATAAACATTGGGCCTAACTCAGCTGGGAAATGGGAGCATCACCCACACAGCACAAAGCACTGGAGTGGGTTTTTTTTGCGCAGGGTAATCAACAACAGTGTGTGTGTGTATATATATACATGTATAAATTAAAACTTAGTGCTGAAGGGGTTCTGTTTCTGCAGTGAATAATCACTGGGGGAATATCATCTCCAAAGTTTGCTTTGACTTATGTAAATCTTGGTTTCCGTGGGTTTATTGGAACACGTGTGAGGAACATACTTTACTCAAATGCTGTCCCTTCATATGTGAATCTTAATGCTCCTTTTGCAATGAGGGTACAGTAGAAGAGCTCTCGTCACTGATTTAATTTGGGAAATTACGGATGGGTAAATGTTGTCTGTCTATCTCACTGAATAAAAATGGTTTGCATCANGTCTATCTCACTGAATAAAAATGGTTTGCATCAGTTTTCAAAGCCGTCAGACCATACCATATTAAGTCGTTTGTTCTTTGGCACTTGAAACACTTTGGATTTCTCATGTTAGTTCTTGATTCACTACAGTGTTATTTTAGTACTAAACCTACGTAAAAGCTTTGATTTCCACAGTACTAATTACTTAAGCGTATGATTGAAAATCTTTTGCTGAATTGGGCCTTACATGAATTTAAATGTGTACCATAATTTAGATTCAAGCAAATCGGTTTCTAAGCTTTTATTAGTGATGTTAGTTTAAGC
>WEIS01020287.1:13626-31262 GCA_013389965.1 Todus mexicanus | reverse complement strand
GGGTACAATCCAAAAAACCCCAACTTAAAAAAAAAAAAAAAAAAAAAAAAGAAATAAAAAAGCTGCAGCAGTGTAAATTTTTACAGATCTCAGAAGTAATTGAGGAAAGGTGCCCTAGGTCTTGTACACCTTATGTTTTTCTTTCACTGAATCCCTGCATGCTTTACAAATGCTTGCTCTGGCTGGTGAATTTGACACTATTGTTTAATACAATGATGTGTTTGCAACACTGGAAAGTAATGGGGTTTTTTTACAATGGAGGGGTTTTTTGCATAGCTGTGTTTCCATTCTTTGATGTGGGAGAGGTGATCTATACCCAGTCAATATGTTGGAATGCTTTAAAAAATGTTTTAAAAAAAATACAAACAAGGAGAAATAAAACTCCATCTTCTAGATTTCTTGTATATTAGACCCCTTTGATTTCTTTGCAAAATGCCAAGAACCCAAACAAAAGCCTGTCTATCTATAAAGAGAGCTACCAGGCCAAAGAGGGTCTTACTGAGCTTTTATTCCCTTGTTTGGTTTGTCTGAACCCTTTCATAAGAGTTGTATTTCTGAATTCTGTTGTTCATGTATTTTATGGGTATGGCTAGCTGGTTGCATTGGATATATATAGAGGGGTATATAGAGTCCTTGCAGGCAAAAGTTGGGGGGGGGGGGGAGGGAAGAAAAAAAAACCCAAAACATTTTAAAGCCTGTTGTAAAAAAGTACTAAGCTTTTTGGTTTGGGGTTTTTTCAGTTGGTTTTTGGTTTGGGGTTTTTTTGTTGGTTTGTTGTTGGTTGGTTTTTTTTCTGAGATCTACTCCTAGTTGATAGCAAACCTTTGCATTTGGGAGCTGAGGTACATTATGTCCTGTGCTGTTCCTGAGGTGTTCAGGGAAGGCACAAAGGCTGGAGTTCCCTCTGTTCCACCCTTGCTCCCAGGGATAAGCTTTTAGCAGCAGTAACTAACCACAGAGGGCTTGCAGAAAAGCCAAACCCTGGAAGGACAATTTGCATATACAGTACAACACCTGCAATGGCAAAGGAGCACAGCATTCTTGGTTTCGATTGCGATGTCACCCGAATGAGTTATATCGCTATTATACGACATGACTCATTATGAGGAAGGCAACATTATTTCCCTGTAACATGAAATCTGTGAGTTATATTGTTCCTGCACAGCACTATTAGGCCCAACTTAATAGGCTTGCCTTAAATAACCATGCAAATAGGGGGGGTTAACAGTTTTCTATTAAACACAAAGGGTTTAAATTTGAAGGGTGTTCTCTCGTCTCAGCATTACATTGTAGGAGTTTGCATTCCACTGAAGAGTTCATGTTCAAAGGCAGCTGCTGCTCTGAGCAGCTCTGTGTTACCATCAAGGTAATAAAACAGTGCTGATGTTCACGCTCAAAATCAGATGGGGTAGGGGGTAGGACAAGAAAGCTTTGAGTGTTGCATCTGCATCTTCCAGTACTTCCCAGAGACCTTTTTTCAACTCAGAGCAGGGAAACACGAGGCCTGTCCTACATTTTGTATAGTCAAAGTGTGGAGTTCCTGTGATGACACCACAGAGGTTCACCTGGGATAACCCCAGAGCAGAAGGGCCACTTTGTGGCATGCCAAAGGATTCGAAGGGATATTTCAGCTGTTAATCACAAAAAAGCTTCCTTGTCCTGGTGTAAGGGATAGAAGGAGCCAGCATCTGGCAGAAGCAGCATCGCAGGAGCCCCTCATTAGCCTCCTCCTGGCCCTGGCCAGGCTGGTCACATGTGGCAGCAGGAAGAGGAAGCTGCTTGGGGGCACCTTGGTGGATGTGGGTCTGTGTCCAAACCTTGTCCTCTCACATCCCCGTGCAGAGCACCCCTGAGTGGTGGCCACTGCCCCTATGGACAACTTCAAGGAGCAGCGGGTGCTCTAGAGGGGATGCTGTGTTTGGTGTCTCCCTCCAGTCCTCTGTGGATACATTTTGAAACTTATAACTTTTGCACCCTTCAGTGTGGGAAACAACACAGGAATTTTCACATACACCTGCAGTTTTCTGGGTTTTCCTGACAATGGTAATGGCTGGTATTTGACCTGTGGTTTCAAAACTCCAGGCTGGACCGCGTGGAAGAAAATCATAGCAACAGTGGTTTTTTCCATAATGCCTTTATCTTTAAGTCATGTAAGTGAGGTCAGACATGAGGTTTGTATGTGCAGAAGACAACCAGCCTGGCTGAGAACTTTGTGCTGGAGATGTCAAGTTCCACTGGAAGAAGTTTGTATCTGAACGTTTTCAGTCAGCTGAAACTTAGGAAGACAGTTACCTGGTATGAAGCCTTTGAGATTCTTAACCTCAGGCAGTGCTGCTGGATCTTGTTGTTCTTCAGGACATCTGAAACTACTTGGACTTGGAGAACATACCTGCAAATTTCAGGCAGCCACATTTGACTGTGCTGGGTTTTCAGTTCTTGTAACAGCCATGCACACAAGTGGAGTATAACTTGTACCAGTGCTGTGTGCTGGAGTTTGTCTGGTGCAGGTCTTTTGTAAGACCTCACATTAAATGTATGCCTAACTCTACATTATTATAATGTTTTTAAGTATAAAGTGGCATTATATAAATGAACAGCTTTACTCAGCAGTTTTCTGCAAATAATAGGTACTTTATTAAAAACATTCCAGATCAGCTTACAGCTTAACCCCTGTCATTGACAACCATATTTAACAACAAACCTCTACATTTCAGTAAATGGGACTCGTGCAAAATATTGAATGATGAAGCCTGTGGCTGACATACTTTTAAAAAATCTTAAGAATTAGGTACCTCAAATATCCTTGACAAGTGACAGCTTGAACAGCTTCTGGCTTGCATTAGGAAGGTGTCATTTGTTGAGTGTCAGAGCCTCTCACCAAGGCAGTTTGTAGCAGTTGGAGTATTTCTTTACCAGTATAGTTTGTAACGGTAGTATCTAAGGAACCTAATTTTCTCATGAAAGCACATGGCTTAGCTGAAGCAGGCTGTAGGATGGCTGTGGTTTGGGTAATCCAAATATAAAAGGTCTTTTAATCCTTCTGCAGCAACAGGGGTCTATTAGCAGGGGGACCATGGCTTAGCTGGGCAGATCTCCTGGCCAAGCTAAGCCATGGAGACATGTGTCCCCTCTACGCTTCAGAGCCCAGAGTGGCTGCCCCCATGTAGAGGGATGCGAGGTGTCTGTCACACAGACATCAGTTCACTGGTGCAAGGTGCTCAACCATACTCAGCCGTAATGATAGATGAAGAAAAGCCTGAAGATCACTCTTCCCCCACCATCCTCCACCTCCTAAAGGAATCTTTTGGCAGGTCTGGTTATTTCATCCAGACATTGAAAAGCTTTACTTTATCATCTTCCCATCACTACCAAAAGCTCTGACTACTCTCGTGTGTCATCAAACAGCTTTACTTTAGATCTCAGATAATTAAAATCAAACAGAAATTTTTACAACTGTAAAAAAAGCACTTAAAACCTGTGAGCTGAAGATAAGCTAGAGAAATGCTCATTTTAAAAAATGGCTTCTCCAGTTGACAGGAGTTTAGAAAACTGTGTGTTGATACAGGTACCTATAATCTCTCCATCTCTTCACCAAGCATTGATGTAAATAAATGGAGAAGACATTAATTTCTTCACACACTAAGACTGCTTTCTTTGCTTTATGGTCACAACGGGAACAGCGGCAGATTTTTCTGGCTTCACAAAACAAGCCATCCATCCACATTAGCTCAGCATCCTGGCTGCACTTCATGCTTTTTCTGTTTTTCAGCAAAGGTTCATTCCTGGAAACATCTTGTTCTTGGAATAACCTGGCAGACAGAGACAAAAATGGCTGGATTTTGGCTGCTTTACTCTGATGGTCTTAGGCTTAGCAGTTTGCTCGCGCTACCATGTACCAGGCCTTCCCTCAAGTGACTTGGCAGTGTGTGTGTTGTTGGTAACAGCAGAGGCTTGAATCCATCATTTTTTTCTGAAATTTTCAGAAGGGAAAAATATTGCTCTTCTCCCAGTTTTTCCTCTTGAAGTTTATGGAAAAATAGAATTAAGTTCGCAAACGTAGCTCTTTCATAGTGAAAAACTTTTTGAAAAAAACTTCAGGAGTACAATTTAAAGCCATGTTGTTACTGCTGTATTTAATTGTTCAGATTGGTTTTGCTAACTAGTAAGTAATTTGAAGAAAGTTTACTCCAAAACTTCGGTACGAATTTATTGCAGTGCCTGCATACTCCAGATTTATAAGGTACAGCTAAAATATACTTTTGATCATACTCGGCAGTTAGTGTATAAAACTGATCAGGTTTATTTTCCAAGTTCCTTCTTAAGAAATTCTAACATTATGTCTCAGCATAGGTGCTACTCCTAACCCTTATGGACATAATCTTCCAGTTTGTTCATAAATCAATAATAATGATGGTGGATTTTACTTTTAATTTTCTGCATTCTCCCATTTTAGATCTATGACAGCAGACAAATGTACAAGTACCTGAATGAAACCTAACTCCATCTCGGGTTGTCTTTGTTCGTAAAGGATTTTATATGCTGACAAAATACATGCTGTGACCTTCCTTGTGCATTTCTCACTTATAAGGCTTCTAGACATGCACTCTAAAGATACATTTCTTATCTAGAAAGAGCTAAAAGTTTTCCTTAAAGAGCAAATAACCACTCTGAATATTCTCTTATTCCCAAAATATGCTTTTAGAATCACAGGACCGGTCTGCTCCTCTACAGCAGCAGCAAACCAAACATTTTCCTATTAAATTGTTGCATCTTCTCCCTGCAAGGGTGAAGTTTGTACAGTTTGCCGTTAGAGAACAGCACAGGGTGTGAAAGGGCAGTGACAGAGATTGGGTGTACTGTGGGTGAAACACCCTTCTTCCCATGTAACAAATGCAAACCAATGCTCGGGAGCAATTCTGGTAGTTAGGGATTTCATGGTCCTCACCTGATTCTGGATCTCCCACTCATCCCTGGCTATGGCTGCCCCTCTGGCCTGAGAAGCATAATCTGACAGCTGGGGGTTTCTGAATGTGTTAAGGAAGCGAAGAGAGAAATATTTCC
Organism: Todus mexicanus; assembly: GCA_013389965.1. Classification (NCBI taxonomy): domain Eukaryota; kingdom Metazoa; phylum Chordata; class Aves; order Coraciiformes; family Todidae; genus Todus; species Todus mexicanus. The sequence continues at coordinate 26,201 of WEIS01020287.1, read as the reverse complement.
AGAAGAGCATGATGTACTGTTCCACAGATACACAGTCCCAGTACATCACTAGCTGTCTCAGGTCTCCTACATTTAGTATGGGATTTTATGCATTTTCTCCTCCTCCAAAAAGGGGTTTAAAAAATGGCCAGTACAAGACAAAATGAATTATCTCTCTAATTACTTCTGGAAAGCCAGACTCCTCCTCTGACACTTTAAAGCTTTAGCTCTGGCAGTGTCCTGACATATCTCCTCTGTGCATGTTGCCTACACCCTCCCTGGGTATATTTTCACCATTAACTAAAGATTGTCCCCCAGATGAGCTGATCCCACATGCCAGTGCAGCATCCCATGTGTGACCTGCAGCTCAAATACCTCGTCTCCACTATTTTGTGCTCTTAGTCTCTTGTCAGGGACGACTCCAGTTCTGTTTATCTCAGGGAATCAACACAAATCTGTTTGCTGTCTAGTAGCTTTGAGTTTCCCAAGATTACTCCCAACTGTGGGAGTTGTCCCAAGACATCTCTGTTGTTGTGACTGCTTTAGACAGCATCTCTTTGAAATGCAGGCTCCAGGTGATTGACTTCCAAGTAAGAGGAGCTGAATGGGTTTAGACAGATTAACATTCTAGCAGTAAGTGGCAGTCATTCCAAGGAGCTAAATCAAATTCTCAAGTGCTCAGTAGCAACAGGGGAGGAAAAAAGAAAAAAAAAGGAAAAAAAAAAAAAGGAAAAAGCTCTAGTTTGAGAACATGAAAAAGAATCAGCACATAATGGAGAGATTTGGTGGAAGTTGGTTTTGTCAGTAGAGTTTTTCATTGACAGCCATCTCCCTAAAACACCAGGTCATTGGGTGCTGCTGCCTAGCATTTGTTTATAACACAAAGTACAAAGGTGCAGTTGACCCAGGTTCACTTCAAGTTCAGAATCAGGCTGGTAAAGTTTGTCTGGCAAGACATGCGTTAACAATTCGGTACTTCAGCAACAGGGTAGAAACTACTGCAGCTGCCGTTTGCTGTCCAGCTTTGGAAGGACTGCTGTACACCCCTGAAAAACAAAATACAAGTCTGCTGTGACGATTTCACTCAGGTCATCCAGGACACTGCATGAGCTCGCAATAATTCGTCTGTTTGGAGTGTCCTAATAGGACATAATTGCATAAATTCTTGTGTGGGGGAGGTAAAGAGGACATTCACCTTTTAGCAATCCAGACAAGAAATACTGCTGTGTCTTAGGGCATGCAGGAACAGTGGCTTCACCACAGGTTCATAAAGGTGCAGCCCCCATTTCTCGCCATGCAGCACTTCTCTCCCTAGACACCCCCCACTCCTTTCTGTCCCCATGCTGTCCTCATAGCTGACTTCAGGCTTGGCAGCATGGGTGAAATGCAGGCTTGAATCTTACTAGTGAGTGGAGTAGTTTACATGTATTAAAAATATTTACAGTTTTTTTCTCAACCTTGTTTTCTTAAAGTTCTTCAAATGATGCAAGCAGATTTTTGCAGTTTAGGCAACTACACTGCAAAACTTCACCTGTTCTCACTAAAAACATAACACAAGGCATCAACAGGAAAGATTGGAAATGGTTGACAGCTAGTCCCTTAACTGTAAAATCAGCTCAACCTGGGTAAGATTTTCTATGTGGAGTGAAGTCTCCATTTACCTCTTACATTTCAGAAACAGCAAATACTGTCCCAGGTCTCCCTTGCTGCTTGATTTCCTCCTAGATATATTTTCACTGCTGTTTCACACAGCGCTTAATGGGTTTAAAATAGTTGGTTCACAGCACCTGAGTGGTGGCGAGAGCACAACCCTGAGCTGTACCCAGCTATGGACTCGCCTGGAGGAGAGAAGGGAAACACGAAAGCACCTTTCAGACTTGAATGCTTGAAGCAAAGCTTTCTAAGGGTTTGGTTTAAGTCAGGCACCCATGACTGGCTTTCTGCACATCTGAGCTGCTGCTGCCAGCCCTTCTGGGCTCTGCTTGGCTGTTAGTTCATGCTGGTTCATCCCTTGCGCTCTTCGCCTGCTCTGTGCAATGGTGCTTTGCACAAGTGAGGCTCACCCATCCCTGATGGAAAGTGCCTGGGTGCTCTGGTAACAGTCAGCATGAAGCCTGCAGACAGAGAGTTAAATACATTGCCTTGACCACGTATTTCAGTGCCTTTTAGAAAGCTTCTTTTGCTGAAAAAAACACAGCAGCAAAGAAACCAAGAGGTCAGGAAATGCTTTTGCTGACTTGGTGCGAAGAAAATATTTTTCTTATCCAAACCAGCACAAGAAGCTGAATAAGCCACTTCACCTTCCTTCCTTTCCTCTCCTCCCTCTGTAGTCCTTCTGCCTCTGCAAAGGACACTTCTTCAGCCATTTGACATCCCATTGAGCATAGTCATGATTTAGACTTTTGCATGGGCAGCTCCTGGGACTATTTGAAATGGTGAGCACCTCTTAGTTTGGCTCCTACCATGCACCGATGGGTATGACGAAGTCTTCTACTTGGATCCATAACACACGTGGTGGCTATAGGTTTTTGCATTGCCACAGAATCAGAAACTGAAATATCAAGGGAATTTTCTTTCTGTGATTCTGAATCTCTCTACTGTAGTTTACGTGAAGTAAATTTGTCAATCTAAGCCCACTGTGCTTGAAAGCACTGCAAAAATTCTCGCTGGAATTTGAGCGATTTCTGCTAGGTAGTGTCATGCATTGCTCCCATGATCACTATTACAAACTCTGATCCTAATTTAAAAAAAAAACACAAACACAACAAAACCAAAACAAAACAAAACCAAAACACAAAAAGTACCTTTGTATTCAGAATCCTGACTCTTTACTCATGTGATTGATTATTTCTTTACCTCTTCTCTGAATTTGTTTGTTCCTCTAAGCCAACATAGGTAAGGAACAGAGAGTTGGGTCCTTTTCCTACAATACCGTACATCAGGAGGAGTTCAATAAGCCAGTGATCTGTACAGCCCCAGCTGCAAGCACTGTGGACACAACATTGTCTCCGAGATCATTGTTAACAGTAATGATTAATGGAGAAGTATCTGTCAGAAACAGCGTGGGAATAACTGATTGTCCCTTGAGGCAGGGAGGCACACAGGATGACCTCTGAAAGTCTCTTCCAGCACCATTACTCTGTGATGACATGAGGAGAAAAGGACTCCGGCTCTATTTTCAAGCAGTCAGCTGTTTGCAAGACTGTAGCTATCAGCTAGGAAAAAAGGAATTCTTCCATCTACAAGAAGAGTTCATTGATAGGTGTGCAAAATTCTCTTGCCACGTTAAATTTTCAGGAATGTTTGACTATTTTCTTCCAAGTATTGGATGTTGCCGGGCTCCCTGTTCGAACTGGTACTTTTTGTGATATCTGTAATGTGTGGGCCTGGAAACAGAGCCTGGATTGCAGCAGGTGTCCTACTGCCTTGTTAGTTTAGAGAATTAGACCCAATGACCTTTCTTAGAATTCAAACCTATGATGCATAGTAAAACTACTGTTTTCATATCTTCTTCAATGGAAGCATATTTGTGATAGAGAAGGGTGAAAACACCACATAACAGAGATACAGCCTTTTGTAAAGCTATTCTCAGCACTGCTCTTTCTATCTTCCACAAGAAAACTAAGAGCAACAGCACATTTTAATTAAAATTTCATTTTTTAATAAAGATCCTTCCTTCAAAAAGGGAACAGTATATCACCTGGTGAAACTTCTGTTGATGATGATGTGAACGAAAGTGTCGTGGCATGAAGCTGATGCCAGTGCAGTAGCTTGTGTGCATGCTCAGGTTTGTTCCCAGGTGGTGGCTATTCCTCAAGAGCTAGGCATTACCTTCCCTGCCACCCCCAGTAGCATTTCGCTGGTAGCTGAGGAACTATTTATTCTGTATTTAGATGACTTGACCTGAACTACATTTGGAACTGCCTACATGATTTTTCTCTCAGTTCAACTTCAGCTTGTGCTTAAAGGAGTGGTAGCAGATGGGAACTTTTCAGAGCACTCTTAAGTTTTTGACTGCAACGTTTCCACAGGTGCTCATAGCCTAGTTCTGCCTTTCTCTGCTTGCTCCTGCACACTGCCTGTTACTCATCTCACTGGATAGGTTCTACAGTTTTAGCTACCTGCAAATTAAAGTGGTGAATTTTGAGATAAGCTGAGACTGGATGGGTATGTTTGGGAGAAAAAAGAAAGAAGATAAATGTAGTAAAGATTATGAAAGTAGGGGGAGAAATAGAAAAAATAAGAATAGTACTTAGGAGAAAACAAAGATTAACAAAACCAAACCCACAAAGGACCTTGGCCATTGCAGTAGAAAGTGTTGCTAACAGCACAGTTGTGTCAGCATTGGCTAGAGGTGATATGCTTCTGACTCAGTGCACCACATTCCTCTCTGTCTCTCTTGCTTAAAGCAATTCTGTCTATAATGCCAGTAGATCTTTTGGCTTTGTCAGGGTTATTATTACCAAACCACTAATTACTAAGCTAATAGTGTTAAAAAAACCCCTGACAAATAAGGCCTATAAAATTCATATAAACTCTCTGTTTTTGCAGGAGCAGTTTGGCAGGGATGGCAGAGTCCATTACACAGCATTGAAGGTAAGTCTGGCTGGCTTCTAGGCAGTGCTAGTCATTGGGCCTGCAGCAACCACTACTTCTCATCAGAGGTGGGAGGGGATCTTGAAAACTGCTTATTACAAGACAGTAGAAGCTGGTTTCAATTTGTACTTAATTTCCTAGGTGAAAGAATGTTCAGCTATTGATTACTTTGGTAACAACACTGTAATAATTAAGCTGAAGCAATTCTTTCTGTTCGAGGTTTCTTTCTGGTTAATTTAATTAATAAATAGAAATGCTAATGTAGTGAATGAGTAGATGAGTTAGTACTGGTTTTTCTTTGAGATTCTAGGTTAAGCATACACCTCTTGGTCTCATCATCTTCTCTATGCCTGCTTCCTACCACCTCTCTTTACTCCACTCATCTCCAGGTTAAATATCCCCTTTGCCTTCTTAGCTGGGCAGGACAGGTCTTCACCATTCATTTGCACCAAGTGTTCCTTGCTTCATTCTTTATCTTCCCGTTTCAAGCTTTAGTTTCAGTAAAGACTCACACTCACTGGAGGTAGTACTGAGACACCCTACCATTGTCTGTAAAAGCAGCACTGCATGTGTTGGCAAGAGACTTATTTTAGGGCACTCAGATTATTTGGCCTTTTCTTACTAAGGCCAGACTAAACTATTAGCTTGTCTTCTAGTGAATCATATTAATCAGCATGCCAAATATTTTATCAGGGTTCCTGGTGGGAAAACCTACGGAGGAGATGATGGTTCTTATAATCACTAGCAAAACTTGCCATACTGTAGGACTGAAGGGACTTGGTCATGGATCAGGATCTTGTTATGCTAAGTGTGGCCAAATGCAGATCATATCCCATGTTTTACCCCTCATAACTTATCATCTGAATAGACTTTATCAACAGGTCTTCCTCAAGAAAGCATACACATGGACTGGAAATATTATGCAACAAGAATTACTCTTTTTGTTATTATTTATACCTAGGCAAAAGTCAAACCAACTGTATCCATGACTCTGTTCATGACTGTGTCACAAATTCTTCCAATTGCTATCTATGTATAATCAAAAGTCATAGTTTTAATTTGATCTTGTTCTGTATGAATTGATATATGCAATCCTAAATGTTGCTTCTAGGTTAATTTCTTAAAGAACTGTGAAATGCTTAGAATATTGCAACTAAATCTAAAATAATATATGAATATTAATATGTCATGTCTTTTAGTCATGCATATATAGTCTCCAGTTTTCATGTAGGCTGAGTGATTTTTCGCTTATATTCTATACGTTTTTAATATTTTTTCAGCTAGGGAGGATTTAATTCCTCTTTAGAACTGTCTTGTTTGAACCTTCAGATTAAGCTGAAAAGGTGCTGTGAAATATTGAAAAAGAAGAAACTCCAGGAACATACAGATACTCATCATTAGGTAACTGCAGGACATGACAAATAAGTGAATTGAATTGGTAAGTATGTTTTTCATATAACATCACAAATCTGTATTGTACTGTTCATCCTGCTGCCATGAATATACATGGGCTGGTAGGGGCGGGGGTCCTCTTTAGATACTGTGCTGCTGTTACATGATTATCAATTGTCTCACATACTCAGTTGTAAAATAATTATCACATAAATTATGAAAACTAGACTTCAGTGCTCTTCACAGTATTCCTTCCTGAGCTGGCTTGACAGGCAAGCAGAGTGTTTTCAACTTTTCTATACCCGATTTGAGACCGCACACTTATTCTGTGCAAATCCAACTTTCATAATGGCTCGCGGTGCAATTTGTTCTTCAAGGTGATGTTTGTTCTTTGTGTGACTAAAGAAATTTTTTTTTTTAAAAAAAAGAGAGAACAAAGAAATTACTGTGACCTTGAAATTTTCCGTCTCATAGCCTTCTGTCCCTATTTAGCATCAAGACGTGGATATTTTGTAACGTTTAATTGCTCCTTCCACCGCCTTTGCCGGTGCTTGGTTCTCCTAGCAGTCTGCACCCTTATACTTCCTTTGTGCATCACCAGTTATTGATTTCTGTGTCCTCTTTAGAGGGTGGGAGATGCTGCCACACGCTGCTACTTGCTCAACATTGGTGTTTCAGATTTCCTCACTGGTGGGGCAGGCAGCAGCCGCCCAGCACCTGGGATGAGGAAACGTGAGTAATGTTTGATCAAAGGTGGTCAGGGGCCTAATCTTCCTTTTCTGTTTGCCATATCATGGCCGCATGGGAATATTTTAAGGAATTACTTCAAGAATAAGTTAGATCTCATGGAATTTGGCTTGTGGCGCCTGCCACCCCTTATTGAAGCTAGTCATCAGAGGCTTTCAAGCTCCTGTACCAGAGTGGGTATTAGAAACAGTTTCCAAATTTGAGTATACACACACAGTTTTGCTGAAAGCCAAGACAAATGCAAAGATAACCATAATTTCCTGCTGAAATTCTTCTTTAGGCATATATCCTTCCAGGGTTAGAAGGTCAAGAACATTACTCTTGTGTGGGTGAGGAGACTGGAAACAACTGAGGGCTCAGAAGCTGTGAGTTAAAGCACGGAACAGAGAAGAAGCTGGGCAGTATACAGCAGTGCAGGTCAACAGTCCTACCAAAAGCCTGAAGAAGGATCTTCTGGTTTAGTGTTAGCTGTTGCTGCAAATAAACTATTTCATGATTATTTGTTTTCTTCTGGGTCCAAGAAATCACACACTTAAATATTTTTTGCAAGCAGTCTGAACTGCAATAGATATGCCTGGTTTTGTTGCAAACTACATTTTTAATTTTTTTTAAATAACATTTTAAAAAAGCCTTTTAATTTTACCTAGCTATTTAGGTCAGAAAGAACATCAGTGTTTATGAACATAGGGCTTATTTGGGACAGCGATCTCACATATCTGGGTGACCTTCCTGTTTGATGGGTTCCTTTTTCTGCATTATAGTCTCACACCCTGTGTCCCATGTCCAGCTGGACTACTTCTGTCCACCTGAGAGTGGAAGGGGTTCAGCTCTCATCATTATTTTCAAGTCACTGAGTCATTTGAGTACATTTTTTTTTCTGCTAACCACTCGTGACTATTATGGGATATGTGGTAACACCCGCTCCTTCCCACAGGCACAAACCTTCCTAGTTGTTCCCCTGACCTCTACACAAGCTCACACCCAGCTGAGCACACAAGTGTCTACATGCGCTGCAATGATATCTGATGTTGTCTCAGGGGCCTCTAAGACCTTGCTTCTTCTGTGTGCTGAGAGACAGAGATTGTGAATTTAAGCAACTTGTTTTGTTTTCTTTGTTTGTTTTTGTTTTTTTTTAATGAGGATTAATAAATAGCTGAATTCTACTTGGCTTGATTTTTGTTCTGTTCTTAGAGTTTGCTTCGGTACATAACGATAATTTCCTGCTGAACTGCTTCAGTTGCACTTTGCCTGTTTCACTTCCCTTCCAAGAGAACTGACTTCAGAGTAAATACCAGACCAGCACTCAGTATGTCTCCTAGCCAGGCTTGAATCTGACCACATAGCCTTGTGATTTTACCCAGCTTCTGATTTCACCAGTGGTGGCTTCCAGTTTTGAGCTAGAGAAATGTATGTTGGCTATGAAGAGAGTGCCCAAGATTTTGTCTGGAATTCTCAACCGTCTACAAGTCAAAAGACATCTCTGAGAACCCCTGTGCAAACTATCCAGTCTTCTGAGCTGAGAAATAAAGAGAGAAGAGCAATACTACCTTCAGAGAGTTTTACCCCAGCATTTTCAGGTCCCCATTTTATTATGAGGACTGGAAAACCACTTTGCATATGTGAGAGAGTTCAGCACAATGGTAACAGAAATGGCATTAGTATTATTTCATAGAATCCTAGAATCCTTGAGGTTGGAAAAGACCCTTGGGATCATAGAGTCCAACCATCAACCCTACTCTGCGAAGTTCTCTCCTAAACCATGTCTCCTAACACCACATCTAAACGCCCTTTAAACACATCCAGTGATGGTGATTCAACCATGTCCCTGGGCAGCCTATTCCTGTTTCGGTGCTGGAGGTGGTGCTGCCCATAGCTGTGTGAAACTGCAGAGCTCTTCCCTCTAGAGCTTTAATGAAATCAAGAGGGAAGAAGAGCAGCAGCTTGTTGCAGCACCCTGCAAGTTGTGGGTTTGGTTGGAGGTACATGGAGAGTTATCTAAAGGCATGTTTATGTTCAGCCAGGATGCATCATGCAGCCATGCCTGAGTTAAAGTGCTCCAACATAGCTCTCTGGCTCCAGAAACTGCCAAGGAGCATTTACTGGCTGAACGTAGCAGGAGCACATGCCATACCGAGCATGCCTACTCCCCTGAGTAAAGGGTTTATATCAAAGATAAAATAGAGCCATTGCTGGCAAAGACAGGCTCGGCTATGACATCGTTGCACTGAGGCTTGCTGCAGGGCAGAGCCCCCGGCTGCTCACAAGCCCTGGGCAGCGCAGGCCAGAGCTGCACATCTGTGGCCGGGGGCTCCTGTACACAGTGAACGCAAACCTCAAAATTAAAGACTACTTTGTACCTGGCTCCCACAGGCATAACTGCCTACAGAAGGTGCACAGCGACCGAGAGCCAGGACTTTGAGGTGGAGGAGAGTTATTGCAGTGAGATGAAAGGACAGCAAGCTGCAGTGGAGCCAGGCAGGCTGCATAGCTTCTGGCAGTGCCAGGTGAGGGCACACCTCCCAGCATGTCATCTTCATCCCAAAACATAACACTGGGAATCAGTCTCTCACTGCTGTCACAAAAGACAATCTCAATGAGAGACACAAGGAAAATGCACGGGTGGCTTTACCTGCTTCTTTGAGTTCGGAGATCATATTTGGTGTGAGGGCAGCATGGAAGAACACATGAGGTTACCTGTAGAAAAGCAAATATTCGTGTGACTTGGGCTGGCACATGCTGGACTCATGGCAAGGGATAGACAAAGTTCCAAGGTGGATACAAGAATGAGAAGGGTTGAGATATGAAGGGTTTAAACAAAAGCCTGAATCTGAAAAGCACATAGATAGAATGTGAGGCTGTTGAGAGGGGTAGGGTGGTCAAACCATCAAGCAGTAAAGCAAGATGTGCAGACTGGGAAGAGAAAATGGGGCAGAAAGCCATGGAGACAGAGGTTGCAATCAGCCTTCATGGAAGTATCAGAGAGAAAACTGCACAAGTGAGAAAATATGAGAGAACAAGAGGATTGCAGAAATCATGTCAGTTGCTATAATAATTCAAATTATAATCATTATAATTCAGATTATCAGAAATAATTTGAACTATTCCATGGAACTTCTGCATTCAATCTGATTAGATGTTTTCATGGCCACACTAGGAAAAGAGACAAGTTTTTTCCCCTACTCGTAAAATATTTCTCAGCAAAGTCTTCTGCACAAGTCTGTGATGCCTTTCACGAAGTTGCTTGTCTGGATTTGATCTTTGAAAGGAAATTCATTCTATTACATTACACTTTTTTGTTCTTGGTGGAAACTGGTTTCAAAGCAAGCCAGTTTTGATAATAAAAGGCATTTTATCCAAGCCGCAGGATCTCTGTGGAGCTCCTATCACAAGTTAGTTTAATAATCCTGGACTGGTACTGGTAGCAAAATATCTTTACATACGTTCTGAGGAGAAGCTGAGTGTTTACAATATGGGGAGCTTTGTTGGTAAGAGGCATATAAACCTACAGACAGAGCCAGCTCTGATACTTTCAGCTGTGCCTATAAAGGGATGATTTTACTGTCCTGGTGCTGTGCTGGTCACAGCCAGCTCCCAGGAGCATGGATGGGACAGAAGACAAGGTGGTCCTGGGAGACTGCGGGAGTTTTTTTGGGCTCTCTCTTTCCTTCCACTACCCTACTCATTAGCTGTCCCTGTCCATCTTACCCTCTCTTCCCAAGAGGTCCCAGATCTGCTCTGCACAAGACCTCTCTGGAGAAGGTGCTATGTAACAGACTAGGCATACTGAGGTCTTTTCCATAGGAAATGATAGTATTTCATGGACTGCTGTCAGAAATGTTCACTCTCCACGCTTCAATTTTAACAGGGAAAACATCAAACACTGTGAGATGACTGACTTAATTGCAGACTGTCTTTGCTTAGTAAATTACATCCAAATATTTAACCTGTACCGGGAAACATTCTGTGTCAGAAAGCTTAAATAAAAATTTAGAGTTGAAAGAGAGGCTTTTTAACCTTTTCCTTTTCTCCTTCTCCAATTAGTTTTCTGATATTTAGAAACATTTCGTTCCTGAGTAACACACTTTCTCACTTGTGTTTTTCATAGTTTCCCAATTAGGGGAAGAGAAAAAAAGAAAAAAGGTTTTTCATAATCTCCTGAATGAAATGCAGTCACCGAACTTTCAACATGCAGTTTCTTGCTGCAGTAAAGTCAGCTCTTGGCAGCAGTGATAAGCTGTACAATAGGTATTACACAATCGACACCAGAATAAGCCATATTCAGAAGGAAGAATTACAAACTGGGAGACACACTCCACCCCCCTCAAAAAAACCCCAAACCCAAGCCCCACAACATTGCATCTTCATAGCCAGACATTTTTTATTGCATTTTACAATCAGTCTTGGAGGACACCTTCCTTAATCAAACACTGTTGCCTTTAAAGATTAGTGTTCACAGCCTAATCATGCTGCACTTAGCTTAATTTGTTTTGCTATGGACTCATTAAATTCTTTCTTTTGGTCAGAAACCCTGCCATGGCTTGGCAGAGGAACAGGAAATCTCAGCTCCATGCTACAGGGCTGTGACTGCTCTTTCATTTTAACCCACAGACTGGAGTGCGCTGCAGCAAATTATGGCTGGGCTACTCTTCCTATGTAAATAGCTCACAAACCTTTAAAACACTTTGTCAACTAAAGAGTTGGGACTTACAGAGGGAGAAAAATTATTCTGATGTCAAAAGTTGCTCAGACTACCATTAGATCAGTGAGATTTAATGTTTAATTTTAGATGACCTGAACCCCTAATGGCAACCATCCCTATGACTGATCATAACTTTTTGAGGATGCTTTCATCCCATCTCAACTTGTCATAGATCCAGCATTTGGTAGTCAAGAAAAGGCTTTCCTCAATTGCTGGTGTCATTGAACGACTGCTGTACTCTAGAAAGGAAGGCGTACTTCAGAAACAACCTGGTTACATTTACCTGTTATTCAAACTAGAATCTGTGAGTCAGAGTACAGTATGGAATATTATATTTAGTGCCATGAGCAATAAATAGTGGAAGTTTTGCACTACTATTTTGCTGGCAGTTACGCAGAGTAGAAATTGCTCTTCTCACCAAAAAATCCATTAAAGAGCTGTGAGCAGATGTACATGGTCACCCCTGTATCTCCAGAGGTGTGCAGACAGATGTGGTACCTTGTTGTCTCACCTGGGCCCATGGAAAGTGTTTCGTCTCACACACACAGAGTGAGTAGTAATGGATATTTTAACTGCTAGATGAGCTATTACCTGGCTTTAGCTCTATCTAGACTCCCCACATTCTGCAGCGCTCTTCACCTGCAGCTGTACTGCCCTTTAGGAAACTCTCAAACTCTTTCCGATCTTTGGTATCTTCAAAGCAAACCTATTTGAATCCTCCACCAGAAAAAAACAAGACATGAACTGGCTTTCAGAGAGGATGTCAAATCCAGTCTGACCAGCACTGACAAGGATGTCTCGTGGTAGGATAACTGGTATGGCTGTTCCAATAAGAGGAATTTTTTTGTTTTTCAGAGGTATATCAGTTAGAGGTGAGACCCACAAGTGCATTCAGTGAAACAGGCTGAGCTACACTTCCAACAGCACGCTTTAAAATAGTTGGCTTTACCACACTGGTGCAACCGCAGTTCTTGGTAGAATAGCTGTGTCCTGGAGATGCAGGAGAGTGCATTCATATCTCTTTCCATTTTCTATACTATTCAGTATATTACAGAGACTCTCATTTAGAAGAAATAATCTGTTCATGCTGGCAAAGAAGTACTTCTGCCAGTAATGCCTGTTTTGCTCCTCTAAATGGAGCAAATGGAGCATAAGCTCTCTC
>WEIS01020287.1:0-13585 GCA_013389965.1 Todus mexicanus | reverse complement strand
TACCTGAGATGGATTTCCTGGGGACTTTGTTAGCAAACTTATCGGATGTAGACACTATGGAAAAGCCTTGCTTTGGACAAATGAGCCATGATTTTGAGGAAGATGATGATAAAATATTTAGGACATCTTTGTAGCACTAACTGTCTTTGTTTGCATTTCTGGACTATTTTTCCTTAAATAATTTAACCGCATAAAATATTAGCAGCTAATGCTGAATTCTCACTTTAGTTCAAGCATTTGATTACAATTTTCTCCATGATTATTCATTCATTAATACTGGTAAGTTCTGAAAGATTTTTTTATGCTTGATGCCTTTTCTAAAAACTGGAATCGCATCGCTTTATCAGCTTTTGGATTACAACAGCTTAGAGGGAACACATTGCTCCCCTGAACTCTGCAAGATTCGTCTGTGTGGCTTTATGCGTTATCCCAATAGCAGTTTGATTCATCAGATTCTGCCTGAAGAAAAACTCTCTTAGCGTGTCACAGTGGATTTGCTTAGGTAGAACCTGTGGGGTTTTTCTCTACTGGATAATGAATACAGTTAGAGGAAAAAATGTTTAGAAGGACAGACTGCTTTCATATAGCATAGATAATGTAACAGTCACAAAGCAGCGTAGTGTGTACTCAACAGAATATTTATTTTTTAGGTGTTCATAAGAATTAATTAAGAATGTAAAGAATTATTTTTAAAATTAGGTAGAATTATGAAGAATTAATTCCTGACACTAGCTTTAACCTCCAATGTCATTTATTCTTTAAAGATTTAACTTGCAGGACTGCTAATATACTGTTTGTTGGGGGCTTTCATTGTCCATCTATACTGATGAAGATCTTCCATCTAGTCATTAATTACACATGTTAATTGCAGGGGGAGACAGCAATGGGCATGATGGAGTAGTCAGTTGCAGGAAGGTCCTGCACAGGGAAACAAGTCGATGAATAAGATCTTTAGATCTTTACTGGTGGTTAATATTGTTCTGTAAATTATTTGCATATACGTGATGAAGCGTTGCCTGTGTTTAGCTTTCCAGCGAAAAGCAAACCTGCATTTGGGCAAAAGTGACTGAAGGAAGAAGCTGCAAGTGGTTTGTTGGGGGTTTTTTTCCTGTTTTTTCTTTGTTTCTTTTTTTTTCCTCCGTTGCATGACAATGCAAGTAGGAATTACTACTTAAAAAAAAAGTAAATATCTGCTGGTGTATGCTTCCTGTTCCACTTTGTTTAGTCACAAGTCTGAATTAGATCTCTCCGTTGGTTGGTTTCATTTACTATAAACAGGTCTTGTGCTTTGTTTCAATACATCAAAGCCCATAGCCAGGCACAGACAGGTAATGTAAAAGGGGTGAGAAAGTTTACAGTCTTGCTTAATTATTTCTTTAAGCCTTCCAGACTACGGTCAGAGGATCATCCGAAGGTTAAAAGAAGGCTTGGCTGTTTGGGGTTGGTTTTTTTATATAAACTGGTTTCTCTTTTGTTCGTTTTCTAGAAACCACATGTAGCTTTAGGTCAGAAAAGGGTAAAATGTGGCACTTCTTTAACCAGCGTTACTGCTGCTTTGAGGTAACCGGAGCAGGCGAAGGTGTAGGCTCCTCTCCCTGCTATGCTGATGCCGGCAATGATAGACTTCAGGTGAGTACCAGCGGTTTCTTTTCTTTTCAAATCTCCATCCACCTGAAGCATGCAGATGGTCAAGGAGGGTATTTTCTCATAACTGACACTGTCATAAAACGAATCGCAGGTTTAGTCCTTTAAAGATAAAAGGAATCACTCCCTCCCGCAGCATTTTCAGTAAAGCTGTTCTAAAAGTTTGTTTCTCTCCAGGTTTCCCTTTTTTTTTTTTCCCTTTCTTTTCTTTTCTTCTTTTCTTTTTTTCTTTTCTTTTTTTTTCTTTTTCTAATCTGCCCTCTTAAAACAACAAGAATGCTGCACTGGCCCTCAGCCAGCCAAGGCTCAGTGAGCAGGGTAAAATTTCAGTTCAGATTTACGGGAAGGTGTTGGGAGTAAAAATCTGGTTTGGTGAGTTTAAGGCAGGGAGTAGTCAAGAGACAACCTTGCTACTGTGAGCGCGGAGAGAAAGGGAGGAGGAAGGGGGGAGGAGGATAAAAAAAGCCTCCCAGGCTGGAGATGAGAGACCAATTTTTCCTCTGTCCGAGTTTCAGTGCGTGTTCCCGAGCTCCTGCAGCCTTATCTAGTTTGTAAGCAGCAAGTCGGGTCTGGGAGTGGAAGAGCTGTGTGGTGCCGGTGAGGAGCTCAGCGCCCCGCTCAGCGCCCTGGAATGTGCGGCTTAGGGCAGGGGCGAGCAGGGGCTTTGGCTTAGCTGGTACTAATTGCGAGTTTTAGTGCTCAAAAACTCCGAGGGGGAAAAAAAAAAAGAAAGAGGAAAAAAAAAAAGAGCAAAGAGCCAAGAGAGAGGGTTAAGGCTGGGAGAGCTGTTGCTCCAAGCAGCAGTGTGAGGAGTTGCTCAACTCTCATTTAGCAGCGCGGTAGAAAGGAAAATGCATTAGGTTGCTGCCCCGAAACGTTGCTGTTGTCGCTGCTGCGAATGGTGCTGGGCGCTGAGGTGGGCTCCAGGTAGGTACCACCGCGGTTTGGTTTCCTCTGCTCTTCCTCTGTTCTTACCTGAGGGGTTGCTCTTCTGTGATTGAGCTGGCGATGGAAGAGGACAGAAGTTTTCTGAGAAAATACATTTAAGAATAATTTTAGGGGGAATAGGCAACCACAGGACTGCAGAGATTCTCAGTGAAGTTTTGGTGGCTCTTTCCAAGTGACAGATTTCTGTTGATTCTGAGAGATGACGAATGAGAGTCAGAAGCTGGTATTAAATAAGGACAGAGTGAGAAGTGATCTGCAGATCTAAGAGTTTTCAATTAAAAGCTGTATGTTTCTCCATGTCAAAGAAAAACCACAGCATGACATCCCTCGTGTCTTTGGAGTAAACTTTGGAAGGAGTATTTTGTTTGTATGGCGGTTTCTTCTTTTTCAACACTGAAAGTGCTGTGGTTTGCGCAGAATGTGGAGTGGTGGCACAAGTGACAAGGAGGTGACAAGAGGGCTCTGAGATAGGCTGCTGTCTGCCAGTCTGTTATAGACATTAGCATAAGAATGGGATCTTATCTGGAAGAAGTTTCTGATGATTGTTTAAAATACATGTATCGCTCAGGAGGTCAAGCATCTCCTTCACTCTGAGGTATATGTGATTAGAAGAGAAATAGATTTTTTTTTATTTTTTAAATTTTTTTTAGAAAGAAAGCTACACAGCTCATTTCTTCTTAGGAATTCAAAATAACTCTTTGAGCTAAAGCCAAAGTATTATATTAGTTAAAGATGGGCTAGGACCTAGCAGGTTGCAAAATCCCTCCTAAATTTTATCAGGTCAACTGGGCTGACCTGGCAGAGGGCAGGAGCGAAGTCTGGGCTGAAATGAACCGCCCCAGGCTACTGCAAACTGAATATTGGTGCCTTTATGTGCCTTCTAGACCTTGCAGATGATAATTTGGACAAGCCTGCAATTATTCTTTAGCAGTTGAGCCAAGTTCACATGATGCGAGAGGGGGAACTGGGTGTCTTTCGCAACCGAGGCAGCAGCGGGCGGGCAGGCGCAGGCCGGCTGCCAGGGGGATGGCCGGTGGGCTGTGCGCCCAGCACACCACGCCACAGGTGCCAGGCCGCGGGGGCGAGAGGTCGCCTGCCGTGTTAAGCGGAGCCTGGTATACAGCTGGAAAACTGGAAGGCAACATGTGCCTTCGGAGAGGAAACTGAGATAATGCCAGGAATATGCCGCTGCTTGGTGTCCAGCAGACTCTTAGCGTGAGCGCTAAAGGCTTCGAACTGCTGTCACAAAATGTTAGGGTTGGAAGGGACCTCAAAAGATCACCTAGTCCAAGGGATGTCTGGGACATAAATGAAAAGACAAACACTTTTCTTGTGTGTTCTTTCCCTTTTCCCCACCTCCCCTGCATATTCTTGTCCTGAGCAAGGTTTTTCTCCTGGCTTGTTTTAAAGTCACACATCCTGCCTGGAGCTGAGGGCAAGTGTTCCCACCTTGCTTTGCTGCCTGAGGGGATCCCATTTCTATTCCCTGATTTCAGGTACCAACCTCTTCTGAGGCACCAGGCTCCAGGCCTTGAGTGTTGTTAGGGAAATATTTAGCGTCAGCTGGCATGTAAATAGAGTTGGTAATCATTTCTTTGTGTCCCTGCAACAGCCGTGGATGCGAAATCTTTCTTTGAAGTTTTAGAAGGAAAAGGAATGTGCTGCCTTCCAATACACCAGATTAAAAAGAAATATTAAAATCTTGGAATAAAAGTATTTAATATAGGCAGGAGAGATGGCAGAGCCTTCAGGGAATACTGTTTCAATGGCAGTTTGGTCTGAAACCTTGATCTTGTGCTGCCCATACCCAGCTGGCTTCAGCAGGGCTCTCCCTGAAAATAGGGTCTGCTTTTGGGGCTGCCCACATTTTGGGGTCTTGGCTTTCTCTGCATGGCAGACCCCCCCTCACTCCTTTGCTACCATTCTGTGAAATGCTACACCCTCTCCTGCAAAAGCTGTGAGAGCACCTTACAGAGGGCAGAGGGGTATGCTTTTGCTCGTTAGGATAATTTTTTTCCACCTTCAACTGTTTCCCCCATGTGAAAATTAAGATGACTTGTGTAAAAAGCTGGAAATGCCTTTTTGGTAGCTGATTAAAAGTATTTAATCCCATCAACATAGATGGCAATTCTTGGTTCTACCACCATAGACTTACTATTGGCTCTGACAAACAGTGAAATGGATTTTTATGGTTTAAGTGTATAATGAAGTCCTATTGATCGGGTTGGCAAAGACGTTCAAAATTTATTAATATCCTATAGATAGAAAAGAAGATTGACGGTTACTTTGGAGTGGGTGTGAAGCACCTGTTGGTTTCACCCTAGGAACCCACAGCACTATCATAGTTACAAACCCCAGCAGATGTTATACTACACTTATAGGTGAAGCAATAATATAATCTTGGCTTTTTTATTCAAACTGCTGGTCCTGATCATCTGTGCATGGTTTCCCAAATCAATATTGCTCTGATTTATTAAGAAATTTAATAAGGGGAAATATGTGCTCTTTGTGAAGTAATGTTGCCGGATTCTGTTCCTGTGGAAAATAAGAAATCACTGAGTTGGATGAATGTGAAGATTGGATTTGCTTTGTAGCAAGGGAGTAAATCTGATAGACTAACTTTGAAGGGAGTATCTTCATGGATGCATATGGTTGTATGTAGTTGCCTCTTTCATCAGGAGGCTGAGATCTCCAAAGTACCGATGACCTAAACCCACTAGTCGTTTGTTATATTTTAGTAGGGGATTTTTAGGTGCAATTTTCAAAGTTGTAACATGATTCCCATGAACAGGATATTTTTGTGTGCTCCTTTAGCAGAAGGAAGGACTCTGACCTTTATCTTTCCGTAAGAGGCCTAAAATAATATTTCTTTTTGCTGTTGTAATTTTTTTTTTCAATAAAATGCTTCTGGGTACACCTAGCTCTTGCCAAGATCAGGAACATCTCAGTAGCCTTGCTGAGACAATGCAGGCTTTGTATAGCTATGGCTGGTAGGGTTTTGGTAACACAGTAAACTCAACAGAGCAAAGCAACTTCCTAGTAACTGCAAAGCTGACTACCTGATATTTAAGGACATTTTTGTCTTTTCCAATCTTAAATTTGCTATGATCACAAGCAAGATTTCATTTGAAAAGGAAAGAGAGGTTTATGATATTTTTAAGAGTGTGTTTTACAAAATATACTTGCAATCTGGTTGTTATCTTTTACCTAGCTAGATCATAAAGCTGAGGCTAAATCATCGCAGATGGGCTTATTTGGCATGAGACGGAAATAAACTACAAATGCACAGGATTCCTCAGCAAAGAATCATGAGACAACAGTAATTTTGAACTATTTCCAAAGTGGGTATGGCTTAACCAACCACCGAGAACTGAATCACCACCCTCACCAATGTGAGGGCCATTGGGAGATTTACTCCGGGGAAGCACCACCCCAAGTGATGTAGCTCATGGTTTGCATTTGTGGTTTGGCCTTCTGAGTACCCAATGGACGTGCTTGAATTCTTCCTTTGACATAAACTGAATTATGGCTTCTGCATTTCTGTGTTTTATCAGAGAAACTTGGTAAGCTCCACCACAAGTCATAGCGCAGGCTCAGCCTCAGCAAGTTGAGTTCTCTATAACATTAAAGATGTCATTAATTATTGCACTGTCATAGACCAGGGATTCCTGACCTGGGTGTTGCTGCCACGTGTGTACCTGCTCCACAGGCGGAGCTGAAGGACAGTCACTGCCATGCAGGGCTTATGCATGAAATACTAGGCAAGAGGCAAGAGACGGGTTAAATGCAGGGTGGAGCCCAAGGAAGTGGTGAGAGGGGTCAGCTGGGTACAGAGCAGGTGCGTTACGCTGGCAGCCTGGCTGCTGTTGCACTATTTCAGCAGCAAGGGAGAGATTTTCAAAGGAGTTTAGGAGAGTTGAACGAAGTTTCTCCACAGCTGTGACCAGAGAGGTAATCCCAGGAAGGAACTATGAGGGAAAGCAGAAAGATACACGATAAGAAGCATCAAGTGGGTGTTCAAAAGCTGCAAAAGTCACCCATTTGCCATTCAGACCTGCCTGCCTGCGCAAGTGCTGTAAGGGCGCCTTTTATCTTATTAGTTAGCGAATGGAGAGCTGGCCAACAGAAGCTTGAAACTGAGTGGCACATTCAGAGCATCAAGCTACAAAAATGATCCTTGTAATAGTATTTGAAAGATGAAACAGCGGATCAAGGTTTTATGAAAACAGAGAAAAGGATGTCACCATTGCTGAGCTAATGCAAGGGTGAGACCCCAGGGAAGTGTTCTAGCTATGAAGGCAGAGAGAATAAGAATGTCTTCGACATGTAAGTGGAAAGCATCAACAGATTGTAGCTGTACCTTGAAAGGCTGTCCAAATAAAATCTGTGCCTTGCCCACACACAGAGTAGTAATTGTCATTGCAGAAAGGAGAGAGAAGATATTTGGGGTATCCCTTGGAAGTGGGGGTATTGAGGACTCTGTTTTGTCCATGTTGAGCTGGAAGTAATGCTTAGGCTTTCAGCAGACAAGCTTTCAGAAAATAGCAGAAGAAGCGGATGAGTGGCATCAGCTGGGCTGGATATTATGGGAAAGCAAATTGAGGGAAATTGAAGTATATGGAGAATTTGCAATTGAACTTGGAGAAGTCATCAAGGTTGATGGAGTGGAAATCACATAAAGGCTGAATGGTGGGACGTTATGGGGGAGGCTAATGGATGGTGCTGAATGGGACCACTTGAAGGTTAGTGCAGGGGAAATTCAGCAGGAGAGAGCCTGGAGTCTGAGCCAAATAAATGGTCCTTTTTTTGTGAGTAAAAGAAAAGGATCAGGGCAGCAAAGGAAAGGCAGAGATAAGATGGACACAGCATGATGAGGAGGCGATATGGGTCACGAACATGACTCAACAAAAGTGAGAAGCTAAAAATGGAGAATCAAAACTGGAGGAGGAACGTGGTGGATGGGTGAAGGGGAGGTGTCTGCAGGGCTGGAATGGGAAGGGAGTAAATGATAAATGAAGGTTCCTTATAAAGAGGAGAAGGAGGGGGAGAAGGGGGGAAAAGATCAACTCGCTGAGTGTAGACTGATCCTAGTTAGGGAAAATCTGAGACAGAGAGGCTTCATCAGGGTTTGAAAGCCTGGCTGCTGAAGCAACAAGGTGTCAGGACCTGGAGGGATGGAAGTATGAAGAGACTGTGGCTAACTGAAGTCTTTAAACCTGGAGTGTGTGCTGGAGCGAGATATAGAGAGTGTGTGGACTGGGCAGTCAGCAAGCAGAGTGCAGCTGCAGGAGTTCTAAAAGCTGGGGAGGGAGGAAGAGCCAGAGCTGGGGAAAAAGGCACCAAAGGCAAGGAGGGAAGATAATAGAAAACGTGCATGCAGGGACATGTCCTCAAGATGTTTTTACAACAAAAGAGCACATTAAGCTCACCTTAATAAAATATTCACATTATTAACATGACTTTAGGCTATGTCCACATCATGTGCACACTTCTAGCAGTAAAATGGCTGTGGCTGCTGCAAATTCACCAGAGTTCAAGCACTGTTATCCACATCCTAATGTGAGTGCTAATCCTCACAGGGAACGTTTCACTGTCATTAGTATTCCTACTAAAGATGGCACTAGTAAGGTGCCTGTAGCTGATGGAAACATAGTCTCAGGTGAAGCTGCAAACAAAGATAGATTTCATGTTTGGGTATATTCAAATTTTTGGGACTGCAGTCCAGTCTGTGACTCTTTAAGATTGACTGTGTCCTTGGCTTCTTGAACTGGGCAAGAAAAGATCTGACTTGCTGAGCACACTCATTCAATGAATGGGAAGCTGGATGTACCTCTGGTTGGATCGAGGAGATCTGAACGTGCCTATTGTTGCTGCCATGTGTGATGTGTTAGTCAGTGGTTATGAAGTAAACAGGGCAAGGAGATGCTGCTGCCAAGGTTGTCTGCTCACCAGGGCCAGGGTAGCTGCAGACATACCCAGTGGTGCGGCACAAGCCCAGGGCCCAGGCTTTGACCTGGTCACAGTCCAAACAGGCCATAATTGTCCTGGAAGGAAGAAAAAAATAATTTCATAGAAGCTAATTGCATTGAGCAATAGTAAACAAAAAGGGTTCTACGTGCTTCTTGTACATACTGAAGTCTCAAGTCTCGTCTCTCCTGTCTGAGTCACAGGTCAGACTGTACATGTGCAGAATAAATCTTCCCAAGCGCCACAGGGCTGGTGAGAGGTGTCTGGTACACCAGGAGGGTGCTCTGTCTCTTGTGGCATGTGATCAGTGGGAACACAGTGTGAGACAAGCAGCAGCCTCTGAACACGTCTGTGGCTGCTCTGCTTCTTGCTGCCTTGTAGTATGCCAGCCTGCAGCCCATGGAGCCGTTCCTGATACTGGAAGGACTTTTCTCTGACCTGTGTTTTGCCACAGGTGTTTGCAAGTTCTTATTTGAGGTGCTGAGATCAGAGATCATGTCTTCCTATGTTAATTATTTTATTTCTCTTGGAAATTCTGGTTTTCTGCAGGTATTTGTCTGCAAGCTTACAATCCTGGTAAGCAGCAAGACTGACTGACAAACGATTTCAGTTTTACTGTCTGCTGACCTTGTGAGTCTAAGTAAGAAAATTCCTGTTGAAATTCCTGTGCAAATTCCTGTCCATTCCCATGGCCACCTGCCTCAGGAAAGTTTATCAGCTCACTGTCTGGTTGATATATGAGGCATTGTATAAAATCTATAGCTCTGAGGGATGCAAGTACACTGCCAGAAGCCCTGGGTAAGTGTAGTTAAGTGTTGCTGAACCGGAGGCACTGGTGGCACTGGCTGTTGGCTTTCTCATCAGAATAAGAAAAGCCCAGGGCAAACAGCTCTTGCTCACAGAACAGTTCCCGGGCTCTTTTTCCCTCTAGCTACAGCATTGTCTGGAGTTTTAGCTGTGGCTTTTTGATCCCTGTCATCTCCTAAAGATGGGTTTGTGGTGGTAGGAAGAAATGTATCATTAATAAGTGTCAGGCATTTGAGAGGTGTGTTACCTGTGATTC
This sequence comes from Todus mexicanus, assembly GCA_013389965.1. NCBI lineage: Eukaryota > Metazoa > Chordata > Aves > Coraciiformes > Todidae > Todus > Todus mexicanus. Next base: position 3,963 of record WEIS01020287.1, on the reverse strand, counting down.
TGCTAGGCCCTCGGCTGGACGGTTACTGTGAGCAGGCTGTTGACACTGTTGTGGTGTCCATCCCATCAGTAAAGTAACACAGCAGAAGGCTGAGCTTCTTCAACCAGCCTCAGCTTGTGGCTTTACTGAGGAGGCTGAAATTGGAGCCAGATCCTGGTATTTCCATCTGTAGATTGCTGAAATTTACTGGAGAGAAAAAAAAAAAAAGAGAGAGAAAGAGAAAGAAAAAGAAGATTTATAAAAGTATATAAAGATTTATTTTATCTTATCTTATATATTTAGATGTTTTTGCAATCCTTGGGCAAATAGTAGCCTTTCCTTTACACTGGTATCACTGACTTCAGCGAAGTCGGTGAAAGTGCTCTGTACCTCTATAGGCACAGAGAGCAAGGCTTTGGTAAATTTAAGGGAATACCTTGCTTCTTCTAAACAGCCTTAGGCTTCTCTGTATAAGCACAGCGAGTGTCAACAGAAACCAGTCTCAGCACTGGCTATTTAATTCCTAAAGCACTGTCGGCCAGCTCTCAGTGTTTAGTTACCATCTTTGTTTTAGGGGGGTGATCTTGATCCTGGGCAGTCCATTCCAGTGTCTAACCACCCTTTCCATGAGAATGGACTGTCCAGGGAAATGGTGGAGTCCCCATCCCTGGAGGTGTTTAAGGAAAGGTGGGATGTGGCACTTAGTGACATGGTCTAGCTGATGTCATGGTGTTAGCTCATAGGCTGGACTTGATGATCTCAGAGGTCTATTCCAGCCTCAATAGTTCTGTGATCCTGTGATGGGATCACTTTGCCTCACTGTACTATAGTTTCCCCACCAATAGATAGGAATTTTATTTGTTTTTCCCTATTCTCCTGTGAAACACTAGAAATGCACTCTTGAAAAGTACCATAGAAGACAGGCTGTTAAAGAATATATTGTGATAGCAATGCACCTGTTTCAAGCACGAAGCATCACTCCATCTTTATAATTTCCAGTAGACACAACAGGGTTTTTTCTAAATAATTAAGTTGTTGAAAAAATGCAGTCTCCAAAGAAAATAAAAGCAAGACTGCTGATGGTGCTATCTGCTTACCTATGGGCAATGTAATAAACTTAGTTTTATGAAAAATGCCATGTATCTGTAAGCCTAGAAGGTTAGATTTGCAATAAAACTTCATCCTGGTAATAGTGCAAATCATTTAAAGACCACGGCTCTCTGTGAGTGCTGCAGGTACCCAAGGCACAGACTGCACCTGGGGTGCAAGGTTAAGTATCTTGGGGTGTGAGTTTATAGTATCTTTGAGCACACCTTCATGTTTTTAATACATAGGCAACTGTATGTTCTTGTTTTCTTCCACTCCAAAGTAATCAGAAAGGATCCTGCTGGAGTTTGGGAGCTGTAATCATGCCGCCACAGGGCAGATACAAGGCTATCTGTCCTCATACCTGTAGCCGTGCCCTAGGAATACCCACAAATGGGTCAGACAAACCCTTTCCAGAGCTAAGGCTGGTGCAAAGAGGATTAGATAAGCTCACTAGTCGTTGTTGTGTGAGTATCTTTCTAAGTTTTGGACTCAGAGCAAAATTCTACCAAAACCACAGAATTGAAACTGCTTGGTGGCTGGACGCCACCCACACGGTGAGATATGGCAGTTAGCATGCAGCACCTACCACAGACTCACTGCTTCCCCATCCTGTGATGTCTGCCTTCACCTTCTGGCACAGGTGCCTCCACATTCTCTGCTTGCTCTGCCTGTGTCCACCTGTGAGTTTCGGTTTGTGGCTAAGGATCATGGAACAGGATGCATGTTTGCAAGGATGTAAAGGGAGGAGTTACCGAGCAAGGTGTCTGTGGAGCACCAGGGCATAAAGCAAGCCAGTTCAGAACACTGGATGCAGAGATGCTGGTACAGTGGAAGAGCAGAAGGGATGAACCCCTCCCCACTAATACTGGGAACTCTGACAAGCAAAGTGAAGGAACCAGGCTTTCATTTCCACTGCATCACTCAAATCTGGGTTCCAGTCACAGTGTCAAAATGCAGGAAGGGCTTAAGTTCTGCCTTACCTCTGACAAGGAGGCACTGCCTCTGTATCTCTAAAATAAGCACTGTAACATGAACAATGTGCGATGAACCGGATTTTATTGCTCCTTCTTTAGATCCAAACCATTTCTGGCACGTTTCCTCTTCATCTAATCTTATCTGTTTCATGTTGCAATCCTTGCCGTGGTTCCCTATTTCCAAATCAAAGCAGAATCTTTCTGCAAAAAGATCTGAAAGCTGCTTCCATTTTGAAACATGGCCTGTTTCAAACAAAGAACATCAGTTGGTTGTTAACTCATTGGCTTGCTAATCCTTCCTGGAAAGTAACCAATGCCAAAATCATCTCATTCTTGAAGCTCTTGCAAATGTCAGTCACTATTAAATAAAGGTTTCTTCTGAGTTCACAGTGCACTGTATGTGCACTAGGGTGTAGAACAAGCCACGCAAGAAGCAAGAAGTATATGAATGACTGGTTTTGCAGGAAAGGCACCAGTATAAAGCTTAGGAAACCTGAGTTCACGTCCCTGCCTTGCCACAGGAAATGGCACAGGTGAGTTAATGACGGTATGGTCAAGTGGGTTGTTTCTACTTTCTGTGGATATCTGGTGTGTGGTTACAGGTCTCTGCCAGTATAGCTGAACATCCCGTTGTGTTGTAAGGTCTTGCAGCAGGATCTGCTGTGGTTGATCTTCAGGGACCTGTGATAAATCTCTGTGTGCTTGGCTAATGTCTCCATTTTGATAGAATTGGGCAGTTGCGAATGGACGGTTGTGCTGCAAGGGTCCTGGGGAGGGATGAGGGAAAGTACCAATCGGCTGGACACCTAACCCAAACCTCTGGCATTTTCTGGGCTTCCTGTGTCAGCTCTTCCTATGCTGTCTTCGGCAGCCCTCCAGCCCTGGAGTGAAGGGGCCTTTTGGGACTGCTGGTGGTGCTACATAGGTCTTTGTAATCATCAATAGTACAAGCCATGAAGGGAAGGTGGGGAACTGCCCAGCAGCAGGTTGCATTTCATGGTCGAGTTGTGCCCCTGTGAAATGACAGCAAAGTTCCACTGCCAGAGTGGGTGAGAGGTGCTTGCTGTGAAACCTCAGGGCTGGGGAGATCAGGGAGTACCCAGGGAGCTGATTGTGACAAGTGCCAGGTTTCTGCTTCTGATCACTGCTTTTAGAAAAGCAGTTTGGAATGCACAGCTAAAGGGCTTGTAGCTTTAGCATGAATAAGTAGATATAACTGTTGTAGCCCACTCCAGAAAATACTATGCACACAATATAACCTACAGAGGTCTGGGACTCTAGCTGCTCCAAGTGCATGAAACTTTGCATCCAGAAGTTCCAGTTGTACGAGCAGATGTAAAAGAAAGGAGGCAGAGCTGCTCTGGTTAATAAGATGCCCTATGTTTTCTAGAAGACTGTTTTCATTTGCTCATCATTTTGCAGAGCTTTAAGTCCCTGTATTGAAACATTGCATGACAAAATGTCCACCTGAGGCATGTGAGTTTTTCTGTGTTCACTTGGATAGAAGTCCAAAAGTGACTTAACCTAAAATGATTTGACCATTTCTGAAAATCAAAGAGAATTTGCTTTTTTTTTCCAAAATTTTGCAACCTCTTCCTAGGGCAATGACTTGACCTTTAGCAGGGAAGTGGCTTTTGTGAAGAGGTGCCCAGATTTAAGCAGGATATAAAGCTTTGAAAATCACAGTTTTCATGTGGTTGGTGGAAATTTCAACTTTTAACATCCAAGTCCCAGACATCACTTTCACACTGTATATGCTCCAGTCTAAGCAAGACTTTAGCTGCGGGTCTGCTATGAGACTACTAGACTCTTGGCTCCTGAGTTCAAGAGCCGTGTGTAGGCTGTCTAAAGGTGAAGGAAGCAAAGAAACATGTACTGTGGCTTGGGGCTGTGAAGAGCAGGTTGGATCTAGGAGTGAGGG
>WEIS01020285.1:12711-35503 GCA_013389965.1 Todus mexicanus | reverse complement strand
ACTAAACAGGCAATAAAAATCTATCAAAAAGCTACCCGTCTATAGTACACTCAACATGGAAATATCTTTTCTGAGGTTTGGCAAGGTTTATTTACACCTAATCACTATGAATTACATATAAGCTTTTACATGCACATAAGTAAGTTTTTTTTATAAAATCTGTATTGTTCTGTTAGGGCCATCTCATCGTCAAAGGTTTTCACGTAGACAATTCCTTCTTGCTTGCTTTTCATCAGATTCAGCTGCGGCTTTTTTACTGCAAATACATGAAAAAGAGCCAAAACGAGAAGCTGCATAGCAAATTCACTTAAAAAAAGTAACATTTCACATGAATTTGTTGTCCTCTTCTCATTTAAATGGGGAAACTTATGGGGTTTGGCCCATTTTAGAAAATATTCCTCCTAGAGTTTCAAACGTATCATTTGGTATGAAACTGTATCTAAGTATCACTGTGAAAATTAAAAGAGAAGAAGAAAATTCTGCCACAGAAAAGGACATGCATAAGCCCCATTGTTCACAGTTCGGCGCTTTGTGAGAGGTTGTTGCCCTGCACTGTAATAGTAAAACTCACAAGTTGCATTGGATGGTAGGTGACAAATCACTTCACCTTATTCATTCATCCCTGTTGCTTTCTGATATCTTTGTGTCACTTCAAGCTGCGAGAGTAATGCACGCGCCTTCAACTGAAATCAATGCCAAAATGAACTGCGGATGTCAGCAAATAAACAATGCAATATAAACAGCAGGGCCACTTCCTCTTGCTCCCAGCATCTCTAGTCAGATTTATCCTTGGTTTATCTGTTGTCCTGATACATTAAATACTTACCTTCAAAAAGACTTTAGACTTCTTTCCCTAGTTCATCGGTTCACCTGTAATTTAGTTTAGCTGGTTGTGGACCAGCTGCAATTGCCTGATGTAAATGCTTCTATTATGTTGCTGGTTTTAATTAATGCAAAGTCACAACTCCTGGCTTCTGCATTCCATTCTTCTCTTTTCTGTGTAGCAAGGGTGAGGAAACCTTTCCTTGCTGAAATTTGAGTAGACTTTTCAGACACCTTACAGTTAGCTAATAATAACATAGGAAAAAAGGTTACGTTAGAGTGATACACCTTGAATGAAGCTGAGTTTACATCCAGGCTTTCTGCAGTAGGTTTCCCCACCCTTGCTTTAACCAGTGTCTCTGCTCAGTAACACTGTGGTATCCAGGCTGCCTTCACCTAAGGGTGTAAGTTAATGAGTTCAGGTGAGGGGTTAGAGGTAGAGTCAAATGGCCTAATTAATCTAATACGTTTATCTTCTAAGGGATGGAAGGGTTTGTGAAGTAAGCTGGCTGTAGGTGGGTATCTGTGAGTGCTACTCCTGTGCCCTTAGCCTTTTGTTTGATTGGAATTTTAGGGGGGGAAGCAGGGTGTGCATGTGAGCACTTATATTGCTGGAAGGTGCTTGAACTATGAAGAGTTAATAACTGTTGGGTTTTTTCCTAGGAGGAAGAATCTCACAATACACCAACAGCCAACACTCTTCTTGACACCAGCCATCTAGAAACAGACATCTGGTCTGCAATGCCAACACTTTCCAATGGGAATTCTGAGCCCAGAAGACCCAAGATAACATTTGATGATGTGTAAGTATTGTTGGGTCTCTGTGCTAGCTGCATGTTATGTAGTTGGTATTTTCATGCAAACTGAGCTCACAGTGGAAGAGAGTATCTTTGATTATAACGCTGGCACTGGGCACCTGTGTGGATAGTGCTGCACAAAGGCACACACAGTTTTAATCTTTACAAATGAACTGTTGTCACTGATTAATGAAGACTCTGATGATAAATGTTTTCAGATCATGAACGTTGGTTCATGGTAATTCTTCTTCATTTTTTTATTTTAGCTCCTCTAATGGAAACTTCTTATACTTAATTAGTTTAAAATATTTTCCCTTTTCCTCTGTTCAGCACACACTAATGGGTCCTTTGGGCGGCCAGTTTCTACAGCTGGTTATTTTACATTCTGGTCACCCATCGTATCTTTGCATAGAGAAGCTTCAGATTAATATCAGGTTAAGATTTAAAGAGATAAATGGATGTACATGTTGAAGTTGTTCTTGGAAGCAGTCAGCAATCTTCTCAAACAATGTTTGTCCAACTGTGTGAAAACAAGGACTCAAAATAATTGATTTTTGTCTCTTTAGGCTTCACAATGCAGATTACTACATGCAAGAGGCTAAGAAGCTAAAGCATAAAGCAGATGCATTGGTAGGTTATTACGGGGGGGATTGTCTCTTTCCACTGTGGAGCTAGGTGTTAATAAAACGTACATTCTGAATGTCATCTAAAGCCTCAGATACCAAGATAAACCCTGCTGTTGACTAACGTATGCTTCAGATTGTACTCCATAAACACACTGTCTGCAAGTCAAACCCTGAGCACCGTTTCTAGCCTTTAAGGATTTGTTCCCCAAAAAATAAGCTCCTTAAAATAACAGGTATCTCTTCCAAGAAGGAGCAACAGTCATGCTGTTTGTGAAGGATATAAGATAATTTTGTGAAAGATGATTTGTATTTGAACTTTTTCTTATTCACTTTGAGCCTAAAACAAAAGTGTTGAAATGTTCTGTAACAGAAAGTTAACAAAGGCAAATCACCCTCCACCCCATTGTCATGTGGTACAACTGTTTGATATTTTCAATCCAATTGTTTAAAACTTGCAACAATTTATTTTTAAATAGTGTATTAATTTTTTATTGCATGCTTTTAGGCTGGTAAATAAAGACTCAGCATGCTCTTCCCAAAAAATCTTGAAATGAGGTGGTTCAATGCTGGGAAAGCTTTTTTCTTATTTTACCCCAGATGAAATTCCAGTAAGATTGACCTCATTTTGCCAAATGTTTTGATTTTGATAAAAATACTTAATCTGACAAATGATACTATATCGTAGTTTGTTCCCTCCTAGCTCTTGCTAGCACTGAAGTGTTTGGTTTGTAGGTAGGGACTTTGCTCCTGTATGTTACATAGGGTGCAGAACAGCAGGTCATTTAGGCAGGCTTAGTGGAACTTAACTCCTCTGTTTATTTAAACTAAGATGGCTAAAATGGCATGTGGCCATTCACCTTGCCCCTCAAAATCACAACTGAAAAGAACCAGGTGACTATTCACCCTTCACTTTTATTATTTGTGGGGCTTTTGCATGTATATTTTATCATTCCACATCAGGGATTCAGTGCTTGGAAATAAGTGGTTGTCAAAAAAAGTACCCTAAGGACTCACATGCTGTGATTTTAAAAACTAAAACAAACAAATAAAAGAAAATGGCTCTCCATTTTCTCTCTGCCATGGGTGAGCTGAAGGAGAGTTGACATGTCAGCCTGCTTGCTTCAGCAATGTGGGCTCTCTTTTGACTTGGGGCACGATTTTACCAAGCGTGAGAGGTGGGTTCAGGTTTTTGGCAGCCTGTGGTGACTGTCAGTAAGGTAGCCATCGTCCAGTTCCCCTCCCCCCACCCTGACCTGCCCATTTACAGAGGTGGCCTGCCCTGATTGCTGCAGCCCCGCTCAGCAGAGCATGTTCAGCCAGAGCCCTGACATCTGCCCACGGGAAAGGCTGGCAGAAGCAGACTGACAACACCTCCCACAGCTGTTTGACCTTTAAAGAAAATACACATGGTTCTGGCACAGGGATGCGTGCTCCACGCTAGCAAATATTTACAGGCTCAGGCTCCCGATGATCTCAACATGCGATGTCAATCCACTTTCCTCCACAGCCTGATTCACTCAGAAAGTGTTGACCTGTCTCCCATCCTCTTACCTTTGACTATGCCTTGCAGAAGCAGGGGTGTTTCTCAAGCAGAACTAAGAGGAGCAGGCACAGCACATCACGCTGCTGCCTGCAGGCAGGTCTTGCCTGTCACATGCAGTTTGACACCCCGAGTGCTCTTATGGGAATGGGAGGCCATCCGCTGTGATACAACTTGTTGGCAGACATAAATACCCATGAACAAAGTATCTACTTCTTCTTTCCGCTATTTAGATCTCAGCTTCTTTTTTTCTCCCCCACCCAATACAGCTGCACGCAAATTATCTCCATGTAACAGATTTGCTGTGCATTCCCCTAGTGTTAGTTGTCCTATGGAAACAATTGCTTCTGGTTACTTGGTGCTGACATGACAAAGCACACGCAGCATTGAAAGATGTGTTGCAGTGGCTAGAAAGATAATGCATGTGACCTCAAAATGTGTCAGCAGATGTTAATGAGATTTGTGGCAACGCTATTCCCGAGCTTGTGCAGAAAATAGATTTCTGGTGAAGGGCAGGGCATTTTGTATCTTACGGGAGCAACCCCGTGAAAACCCATCCGTGTCTGGGGTGGCAGTAAGGAATCAACTAATTTGGATGGGCTGCCGCAGTGGCAACCGACTGTACCATATGGAAGAGATCTTGGAGACCTCGCTTTGTTCTTGGCTGAGCTATGATGAGCTGGAATAATTCCACCTACTCCAGTAGAGTCAGTGTGGAGCAAAGGGCAGGATTGGATCCCATTGCTGGCTCATACTATGTGTGTGTGCTAAATCTGCTGGCAGTTAGATTCCTTTTTTAATACCACAAAAAGTCATCTTTGAAAGACTTGAAGCAAGGAATTTGAATATGCTGAGAAGCAGCCATTGGAATAGAGAGAAAACATTTAGAATTATTTTTCCCTTTGTGATCATTCAGATAATACCTATCAAGGATACAAGAGCTTTGTCCATAGTCAATGTGGAAGAGTAGAACTTGAAATTAAAGGTATGCAGAGGGAACTGGTTATAAGGATCGCTTCAAAGTAGCCGCAAAGGCAAATAAACTGTTACCTGGACCAATACTAAATGTTGTGTTTAATACGTTGCTAGGGTAGGCTTCCATCTTGTGAATGGAAAACATGTGCGGATGCAACAAAAATATTTTGATAGAGACATACAAAGAATTTTTTTAATTATTTAAAGTATATTGTATCTCTTATATCAAGTGCCACATTAGTAGAATTCTTACATCCAGCTATCAAAAATTGAAAATGTTAAATACTGTTATAAAATACTTACTATAAAAATGTCATATATAATATTCATTACACATAAAAAAAGAAATCAGTATGTCTAAGTCAGTTTAATCACAACCCTTATGAGGTCTAAAACCTTTTGCAATAAAATTCTAGTAAAATAAAATATTTAGTGGTGCTATATTTTCTCCTCTTTTTTTTTCCCTACTTTTTCAGTCAGTCATAACATAAGTGATAAGATTTAATATTTTTTTGGTAAACAGTTAACACAGAATGTGACATCTGACTGGTGGCATGGAGATTTTATTTATCCTGTGTGTAGTGACATTCAAACTTAGTTCATATATCAAGGAGCAATGTGTATTTCTCCAAACATGCTTAGTGTCCCTCTTTGCCTATGTAAATTCATACATATCAGTGAGCATACTTTATTCTTTAGAGCGTCTGACCATATACTATCTAAAAAGATTTGGTAGAAACATAGAACCTGCCTTAATTACTGTATGAATTCATTCGTAACTAGCAGCGTCACTTTGCTTTCATCCTAATGCCAGTGTTGCTTTGTATTATGATCTACCTACCTAGACATTAAAGCTGAAGGATTTTTTTTGACGGTGTCATTCCCATTTCAGCTGGAGAAGTTCGGCAAAGCAGTGAATTATGCTGATGCTGCTCTCTCCTTCATCGAGTGCGGGAACGCTATGGAGCGAGATCCATTAGAAGCTAAATCTCCATACACCATGTACTCGGAGACTGTGGAACTCATCAGGTTAATGTCCTTTCTGTGATCATTTTCATAATCTCATTTCAGTCATAATTAGAACCTGCTATGTTTTAAAAAATACCATTTCAACGTATTAATGATTTGTCCAAGGCATCTTCATCTCAGAAGTCATCATAATTAGTTCTTGCCATTTTATTAATGTCATGGAAAATTTATAATTGATGGACACTGCTTTTATAAATTATCCCCTTTAGAGGTTATAATGTGAGTGTTATAATTTGCAATATTCATAAAATTAAAATTGAAATGTAGTGGGTGGAAGTAAAGTATAGTAATTTCACTGTTTGGCAATGACACTTGTCTTTTAAAAGGTGTAGTTTTATAATTCAAAACATTAAAGTGAGTCTATCAGGATTTCTATTACAAACCCTGTTTTTAGAGGTTTATAACTTGGCTGTTAAAAAAAAAAAAAGCTGAAAAGATCATGGCCAGAGAGGAAGCTCTCCACATGTATTGCATTAAAAAAGTATATTTTTAAATGTTAAAGGAATGTGAACCAGCCAAATTAGTTTTAATGCAGTTTTGTAGACTCATAAGGTAGAATATGAATGAGAAAACCTTTACTTAGTAATAAAGTGCCTGAATGATTATTTTAAAATCTGCTCCTGTTCCCTATAACTGTTTCATAGTGTTCGCTCCATAGAAATGTTGGTCTCCTGAGTAACTAAGGGCTTATTTGCTTTACTTGTGCAAATTATCCAAGTGAAATCAGGCAGGATTAAATTTACCTGTAAGTAGAACAACTGTGATGCACCTTTGCTTTCCCCAGTGTATGGTAGGAATATCACCATTAATGTCAGTGTAATTACTGGCTGTTTGCTCAAGAGAAAGAAAAGGAGGCAAATCAGGCCTTAAATGTTTGAGGTGGAGGTTTTTTAAATGTTCAGAATTTTAACCTGCCAGATTAGGGACTGCCAAAAAGCACACGTTTAACATTTTGATGAAGTAAGTATTTACATAATAAAATGTATCAAATCTTAAGAAGCTCTTACTCTCAGGTAAATAATATGCCTGTTAAATATTTAAAAGCATGTTTTTACAGTCTACACTTCATAAAGATAAGAAAATTCTAAGAGATTACTCAACAACAACAAAAAAAAAGATGTTCACTCAATACTTAATAATCCCAGTTAAACCCTTGCTAGCAGAGAATTTAGAAAAAGAAAGCACCTACCCCTGCTCCACTGTGCTGAAACTCTTCCTGCACTCTGACAGTGGACAGTTCAGTACTTTGTGTCCTGAACTACAGTTGTATGGCAGGATAAATGGTATTTTTAAAAGTTTTCTTTAAACTGAGTGCTGCTTCATAGGAGCTCACATTTTTATTTTTTTAAGAAAGCCACACAGCACAGTTGAGAATGTTGCTCCTCAGTCCAGCAGTCCATCTGTGTAGCTGCAGGCTACATGATAGATAGACCTTGGCATGCAAGCAGCACCTGAACTGCTTTTGAATTGCTTTTTGAACTGCTTTTGGCTATGGAAGGATCTAGAGGACTCTGTTGTGGTAGATTTCCAGTTTCTAACTAGCTCCTACAATGTGGCTCCTAATGTTAAAATAGATTTTTCATGTAAGATAAGAAATAGAAGGAGACTTTTCTCACTTTTACTCCTCCCTTCATCAGAGGCACTATTTTGCCTTTGTGCATTAGCTGTGTCTGCCCTGAGTATCTGCATCAGACACCTATTTGTGAAAGCAAGTGGAGTATCGAAGAGTTTGGGAATATCAGAGACCTGACTGTCAATGGTGTTTTAAGTTAATGGTAATACTAAAATCCCTAACATAACACTGAAAATCCCAAAGAAAGCTCTATCTTCGTGTTTGATCAGATTCAGTCAGTGTGACTGGAACAACAATACCAAAGAGCAGGTGCGATAGGATTATGGAGGAAGCACATCAGGTCGTGTGCCCCAGCTGCAAGCTGGTGGCTGCTGATGGGGATGGTGGGAGGAAGGCAGAGCAAGAGCAGCACTGCCTGCCTGCACTCCATTACTGCCTTGTAAATGAGAACTCATCAAGACTGCCTGGATACCTTAAAACTTTCTTACGCAACACTGAACCCTATTACTTATTCTAACACAAGTACCTGTGAAATTGCATTAGGGCTCAGAACAATGATTTTATGCGATGAATTGATTTTCGAGAGACTAAATGCATGGAATGGAGTGTGCTCAGTTAAAGAAAAAAAATAAAGAGAGAGGAGTTAGGAATACTCAATCTTTGATCATCCAAATGCTGGAGAGCAGCAATTAAATAGAGAGGGAAGACCAAGTACACAGGACTCATAAATTAATGGACCTAAGAATTTAAAAGGCTGTGAACATGACCTTTCTTGTTTTTAAAACCATTTTCTATACAAAATCACAGAATGGTAGGGGTAAGGGACCTCTGGAGTCCGGAGACCATCTAGTCCAACCCCCCTGCTAAAGCAGGTTCGTCTGGGTCAGATTGCACAGAATCGTGTCCAGGAGGGGTTTGAAAGTCTCCAGAGAAGGAGACTCCACAGCCTCTCTGGGCAGCCTGTTCCAGGGCTCTGTCAGCCTCAAAGTAAAGATTTTTTTCCTCACGTTCAGAAGGAACTTCCCGGATTCCAGTTTGTGTCCATTGCCCCTTGTCCTGTCGCTGGGCACCACTGAAAAGGGGCTGGCCCCATCCTCTTGACACCCACCATTTAGATATTGATAGGCATTGATCAGATCCCCTTTCAGTCTTCTCTTCTCCAGGCTAAACAGCCCCATGTCTCTCAGCCTTTCCTCACAAGAGAGGTGTTCCAGTCCCCTCAGCATCTTCATAGCCCTGCATTGGACTCTCTCCAGTAGTTCCCTGTCTCCCACAGACTGAGGAGCCCAGTACTGGATATAGTACTCCAGATTTGGCCTCACTAGGACAGAGTACTAAAAGAAAGCTTCAAAAACTTTGAATAAACATTTGTTAGAAGGATTTTGCTGATATTACTCAAGCCAAAAGTGTTCTATGTAACATCTTATTTTATATTACTCTACTCTTCAGTACATACAGCACTATGATCTTACGTTTCTGTCCCACACTCATCACAAATGTTTGCAGGACTCAGCGTGGACAGCTGGATGTAATAGCATGAATATGCCCCAGAACAGTTCACCGCATTGGCCCAGAAAATGGGTTGGTGATTTACTTTAGCCCTTCTTGATTTTAAGTGGTGCTTTCTGTTGAATTGTACATTGATCTCCTCGTTACAGAACAATGTGACCGCTAACTGTTGCAGTCAAAGAAGAATATATATGCGTGGCTGTTATTTTTCAGAGAGTCACTAGTATTCCTGGAAACACCTTAACTCTTAATTTCTTCTCTCCTCACCTTTCTGACAAGGTATGCACTGAGACTGAAGAATTTCACAGGCTCTTCTGCCACGGAAGGGGACAAGAAATTAGCAGTTTTATGGTAAGTCCCATTGTGACAATGAGAGAAGCAGCTAAAATCTTAAGGAGGACTTTAAAAGTGCTGAATTACTTAAGCAGCTTACAGAAGATCATTATTCTTGTTTTCCATTAAACTATTAAAGGATAACTAATGGATTTCTTCAGCAGCTGACTAAACATTTATTCTTCTAATTTATACTCTTATCAAGATGGGATTTTAATGCTTTTGACCACTTTTTTTTCCCTTTCTCCATTTGCTTATGCTTCAAAATCTAACCTTAGAACAGAAACTGCAAATTGTAGGCCAGCTTTTTTTTTTTTTTACAGTTTATAGGTTTCATTAAGCAATGGAATTAACATAATCCTTTCCTAATTACCACAGCTACCGATGCTTATCACTTCTCTACTTGAGAATGTTTAAACTAAAGAAGGACCATGCTATGAAGTACTCCAGATCTCTGATGGAATATTTTAAGGTAATCTTTATTCTGTTTAATGTGTTGATATGAAATGAAATTTATACCAGCACTGAGAGCCCTCACAAGTATAACTGCATGACTTGAAAGTCCCACATTTAACCTCTCCCATGGGAAATGCAGGCAGGATGACTGCCTGGGAGTGGGGACAGGAGTGATTTGGGGGATTGTTGGATTAGTCACTTGATTCAAAGGACCATACTCAGTAAGGCTACTAAAATAACATTATTCTCAACACCATGTAATGTTTATGCAAGTTTCTGTAAGGGAAACTGATTCTTTCAAGGTTTCAATGTGCAAGTGATTATGAACTGACCCCCAGTGAACCATAATAAAGCAACTATTTAGGCTTTAGTTAGTTAAAGTTAGATTTTGAGTTCAGTGAGGTTTGCTGATACTTACTGCAGACTCCGAGATTTCTCCTTCTGTTTCTGTGGAACTTTAGGTTAACTTACCTACATCTTGAAAATTTGCCTTTGCCTTGACTTGAGTGGAGATCAGCTGGTTGTTGTGACTCGGTGATGATTTGCTTTACCTTGTCAAATGCTGTTTACCCGGTGTAAGAATGACAAGTCCTCCCTATTCCTAAATTAAGAGAGAAACAGAATCTTTCTTCAGCTCTGACAAGGTTTTGATAGTTTACTGGTTAATGCTGTTCGAAGCATACATTAATTCTTGTACTTTATTGCTACATATTATTCTATAATTATGTAATTATACTGGCTTGTCAGCCCATCAGTCTTTTTTGTTGTTTTTTTCAGCCTCTGTGAATTTGTTCCAGGCTTTGACATATTAGTTCTGCAAACCAGTAAAACTTTGAACACTGCAGCTTTAATATTTTCATGCAAATGGTGGTAAAATGCTCCTTTTGCTGTAGAACTCCAGTACTATCATGCTAGCAACCACCGCTTAGTCCTGACTTACCTGGTGTCCTCTGTGTAGCTCTGTAACTTCAGTAGTGTTACTCCTGATCTTCTGCTTAAATTGAGTCTGTCTTGAAGTCATTAGGAGTGCTTCTGTTGTACCCATAGAGTTTTAAGCCAGGGATTTGCATGACAAGTTAAATTGAAACTAGACGCATTTATAGCCTTGGCGTTTTCAGGAAGTGTATTCCACCTACTTCAGATTTTATCCACGTTGAATGTAGATTGTGTGTTAAAAAAAAGGTTATTAGACAAATCATCTGATAAACTTTTTTCTGCAGAAAGTAACAATTTATTAAAAAAATAAATAAGGGGATGGGAGAATTCTCTCCTCCCTTAAGGCCACTTTACTTTCTCTAGCTGTGCAAGTAGGTACAATGAAGAACACATTACTACACCCAGCATGAGACCATTTTACTGCATCCGCACAGAGAAAATGTATTTTAATGTAAATGAAAATAAGAGGGGAAAAATTAAAAAGTAATAGAATAGACAAAGCAGGAATGCTGGTTTTAGGCATGGAGTTGAAGCTATGGACACTGTAGTTCATTTGCTGGTGGTGTTTGAGTGTATACAGATTATATGTACAGCATCTTTTTGTAGTAAAGACAGGAGAAGAAAAGAATGGGAGCTATTAATTACGTATTAGTTTTGTATTGCCACACAATGATCTTGGTGTTCACTAGTGAGAATCTGTAATACAAATGAAATAGATTAACTATTTGAACAGAGTTGTTATTCAAAGTTGTGCACAATTTTAACTGTGAAAAGCAGCCCACTGTTCACAGCAGAGCTGGAGAGGAGTTTTTTACAGAATTGTTTTTCATATTTTTCCTCTCAAATGCCACTTTTTCCAAATGAAAACCAGTTGTGGACAAAACTGGTTCTGATTAATTTCCAATTAAAAGTCTCAAATTTCTATTTTTGACATTTCAAACCAGCAAATAACCATTTAATCATAGAAGTAGTTTTGAAATTTAGAGGCAACTTTGAGTAAAATATAACTAAAATGATAATTTTTTAAAATTGAAGTTAAACTTCTTGAGATTAGCAGAAGTGGCATCCTTTGATGCATTTTACCTAAAAGTTTGAGGAAGATTTTTATGGTTTTGAGAATGTGTTTTCAGTAGTCATCGGCAAAAATATTTCAAATATTTTCATTGTCAAATAGCTATCTTCAGTTGAGATTTAGTCTTAATCTTGACAGATCTAGTATTTGTCTCCAGATACTGTCAGGAGTAATCCCCAGACAGTCGAAACTAACATCAAAGCTGTTTTTTCATCCTTGAAGACTTTCCAGGGACATTTAGGGTCTCCCTCTTACATATGAGTGGGTGGCAAAAGTATACGCTACATATGTTCTGTACTGAAAAAACACTCCATTTCACGCTCACATCTTTAATAAAACACACTGGCATGCTGTGTAGGAACATATAGTTAAGGCCAGTGTCATAGTTTGGGCAGTGTTTTCTGCTTTGGTCAATACTGTTTGGTGAGTTTAGCTGTATTTTAGAAGTCAAGAGTAAGATTTTGCTCCCAGAGTCAGCTGTGTGACCTTAGGCTATGCCCTGGGCTGCTCTGTGCTCCGCTGAAGCTCTGTGCCTCACATGCAAAATAGTGATTACAGTAACCGGATGAATCTTGTAATAATGACGATAATACTTTGCCAAGTACTTGTAAAATTTGATTGAATTTTCACTGTGCATGCTGACTTCTTTGCAAGGGAGCTCGGAGTGATTGTTTTCAGAGAGCACACATAGATAGCTTCAGCCCTGATATTACCACTTTTTATGGGAACGAAGTAAAATACCACCAGCAAGACTGGAAAAATTCAGGCTTTATTGTTGCTGGGCAATCTCTTTGCACAGGGTTGTACAAGGTGCTACACAGACGTGAAAGGCAGAATGAGTAAGCAGGTAAGGAAAGTCATTTTGTGCAAATAAAATACATAAAAACAAGAGCATTCAAGCAGATCCTTACTAGAAACCTTATTTCTACTGCTATTTGAATCCCAAGCCACCTTCCCTAGCAACTTGGGAGGGATTAATTTCATTAAGACATCAACCCAAATTATTTTTGTTTCTTATGAAAATATTACAGGTCCCCCTAAAGATAAGAAGTCATTTGCACTCTGAAGAACTTACTTTGTAGAATAATTTTCAGTGGTAATTAAACCACTTCGTTGTGAGCTACATCTGCTTTGACTGAAACTTTACTATATTCCCTCTTTCATCAAATGACTTCAAGCTACTGGTTGGAACCTACCAGTCATCCACCAGCCATATAATTATGGGACTGACCTGCAGAGCTGTTCTGCTACACGCACTGTAGCTCTTGCAATGAAAACAGAGAGTATTAAGCCTTGTGTCACCAGTATTCATGTAGTTGCGTCATCTTTATTTACATTTTGGTTTTTTACTTACAGAACTCTTCAAAAGCCTCACAGGCCCCCTCACCTTGGGGCGGCAATGGAAAGTGAGTATTTTCTGCTGTGGTTTGGGAGCTACAAGTATGTTTCAGCTATGCAGCAGGTAGAAAATGTTGTTCTGGGCTACAGGACTCATCTTGGGCTTGTGGGGGTGAGGGTTCCCACTGGGCTAAATCAGGTACCAATGTGAGACATCTGGTGTGGGAAGGAAGAGCTGAAACACAGCGTCAACTTTGTGCAAAGCCCCCTTGAGTCTAAAATCAGCCATGGTGAGTCTGTGCTGAATTCTTTTGCCAGTTTGCTTCTCAAGTCAAGTGAAGGCCATAAAAGTATCTGTTAATTAGCTAGCAAGTATCGTGTCATTTCAGGAAGCCAAAGTAAAGTTAACCTTCATTGCAATGATTTTTCAATGATTCGTTCAGTAATGAAAGACCAATGAATATTTCATTGATATATGGTAAGTGCAGTTTAATAAAACTGAAGGAGTAATAGTGGTGAAAATGTGAAGGCATTTAGTCACCCAATTATCAGTGGCTTTAGACTGACATTAAAACACTCTAGCCTCAGATATGAAGTCAGATCATGCAGTTATGATTTGCTGTTCAGTGAAGGTGGGCTGCTGCTGCAACCTTGCCTTTATCTTGCAATTTCTATTCTCACTTGACTCACATTTCTCCTGCTTCTTTCTCTTGGCCCTGCGTACAGATACAGGGAAAAGAAAGAAGAATTTTGCTTTCCTTCCTTATTTGAGTAGGCTGAACCCTAGGTGAAAATTACTATTGTTAATGATCTCTTTCTGGTGATTCGTAAGAAGCAATGACTATTAGACACTCCAAGGAAATAAAGTAATAAAACTGTAGCAGGGATTGAAGTTTAGCACACAAAGAACGGAAGTTTTCAAGCAGATTTTCTTCAACACTGTAACAGGTTGCCCAGGGAAGTTGTGGATGCCCCTTCCCTGGAAGCGTTCAAGGCCAGGTTGGATGGGGCCTTGAGCAGTCTGGTTGAATGGGAGGTGTCCCTGCCCATGCCAGGGGGGTGAAACTAGATGATCTTTAAGGTCCCTTCCAACCCAAGCCATTCTATGATTCTATGAATCAGTGCAAAACCTAAAATTTCAGCATTTCGCTTAAAGGAAAATACTGTCTTCGATAATTCAAAATATTTTGGGACTTGTACACACACACACATCAAACAGATTCAAACGTTTTGACTATATGTGTGTATATAGATATTTAAGTATAGATTGTAACACAAACTGAAGTGTTGAAATACGAGATTACTTCAAATAAAAAACAAAAAGATATTTTAACATTGGAAAAGGAATTACTAAATTAAATTATTCAAGATGTGCCAGTTTTTCAAGGCGTTTAAATGTCAGTGAAACCTTGTGTTGCAGTAAAAATATACTAAGGTTTACATAAAGTTTTAGTGCTGAAATAGACCACTGGAACATTACACCTCTTTTCTTCCTTTAGAAGTGGCTTATACCTAAAAATTTAATGGAATGGAAGTTATCCTTTTATTCCTGTCCTATAATATACCCTAAGGAGTGTGTGCTTTGTGGGTGAGGATATCTCCCTTGCTATTGAAAGGAGCTGGTGGGGTGTCCAGGATTCAGATTGGTGGGTTTTGACTAGAGGAGAAAATTCTTGTCCAGCCACAAGATAAGCAGCAGGATCCCAGCATTCGGATCGGCATCACGTATAATGTAACACCCAGTTGATCCATCTCTTCCCAGTAACTCTGGAGATAAGGAAGTGAAGCTCTGGAAGTGCATCTCTCTGTCTTTTATTCAGAGAAGAAAGCATTTGACATGTAAGAATAACTGAATATGACAAGGGCTTGTTATAACTGTGTTGTTATGACTCTTGTGACCCAACACACAAAGACCACAGTCCACGCTCAGGTCTTCTGTTTCCTCTATCTGGAGTCTCAGAAGAAAAGCCCTCCAGCTGGCTGAGAGCTGCTGTATATCTCAGGTGTCTCCTGGTGGCCGCAGGGATTGTCACAGGCCTGGTGCTGCCACTGGCAGTGTGTGCTTAGCCTTCCCCAGGACTCCTTGCTCTACAATTTCCTCTTATTCCCCTGCAAATTTGTACCAGATGGGGAGAGAAGTCACACACCACAGAGGAGAGGCCAAACACCACCAGGTTATGGCACCACTGGAGGCAGCTCAGCAGCCTGATTCAGAAGGAGGAGACAGCAGGGTATTCTTAAATCTTTTTTTGAACAAAGCAAAACTTATCCATTGCCCTGAAGTGCAGTCTGCTCAGGATCTCAAACCATCAAAAATCTCAGCTTGATTTACTGGAATTTCTGGCCACTTTTGTTTGAAAGAGTTGTGAACCTCTGCAAAGTTGGCCTGAGTTCCAGTCTGGCAACGCAACAAATTTTCCCTGGTTTCATTACAGAAATGTTTCCCACCTCTAGTGACAGAAAGCACAAAATAGAGAGATTTAATAGACTCACCACAGTAAGAATAGCTGCACAATGTGCGTTATTTGGCAGAAGTGCGTCAGCTTGTTGTAAGGGGCTCTAACAAAATACTCCTGGTCTCCTCAGATACTTACGATTTTTAACTGCTCCCAGACTAATCTAGTAGAGTTCAGTTCTTCTGTGCATTAAAGACATTGTGGCATGTCACGTAACCAGGATGTTTTGAGATACAAAGATAAAACATTTGTGCTGTAGGATATGCTTAAACTATCAAACATAGGCTATATAAAAAGCTACTAGCTGCTGAATTAAGGTCATCTCTAGGTCTGGAAAAAGAGTGTCTCACAGGAATCTGTAGTTGAGCATGGGTAATAGCAGGGCACTGCTGGAAAGTCTGCAGCAAAAGCTTTTGGGGTTGTTTAGCTTGGAAAAAAAGGGGCTCGGGGGAGATCTTGTCACTCTGTACAACTACCTGAAAAGAGGTTGTAGTGAAGTCAGCGTTGGTCTCTTGTCCCGAGTAACAAGTGATACGACAAAAGGAAATTTCTTCAAGTTGCATCAGGGGAGGTTTATGTTGGATATTAGGAAAAATGTCTTCACCTGAAGGATTGTCAAGGCCTGGAACAGGCTACCCAGAGCAGTGGAGGAGTCCCCATCCCTGGAGGTACTTAAAAGACACGTAGATGTGGTACTGAGGGACATGGTTTAGTGGTGAAGTTGGCAGTGCTTGGTTAGTGGTTGGACTCAATGATCTTAAAGGTCTTTTCCAACCAAAACGATTGTATGACTATAAATTATCAAAGCGAAGAGCTGTACGTGAGCTTTCAGCGCTGCGCAGCTCTAAACACACGCTTGCTGTGCTGACCACCACTCTGCCTCCAGCCAGCAGGTGATTCCTAATTGCAGGTGTTAAAATTAAAGGAAAATCTATATTAGAACATTAGTGCTGCACTAAGGAGGTGACTTAAAACCACTGCTCTGTGCAAAACTGTACGGATGAACTGTAGGCAATTAGAAACAAATCTCCATAGCCAGTCTTAAAGAATCCTATAGAGATATTCATAATCCTGCAGTACCCCCAACTCCTAATACTGCTCTGCAGGGTGCTTTTAAGACTTGCACTTTACTTATTGTGGTGACTGTATTTGGAGCAAACTGTCATTGTGGTTTCCACAAAATGCTTTGATAATAAGCCAATATTGCACATTGAGTGTTTTCTAACTGCCATCACAGCTTCTGGCAGCAGGTAGAAAAATCATTACAGCTATGAGATACTTCTTTCTCTGAAAGATTGCTCTATTTTTGTGATAGATTTTTTTTTTTTTTAAATAACAGGTTCATTTATAGGGAGAATTAAATCCCTTTTTATTTTCAGTCGTTCCTAGTGTATAAGCTCTCCTTTGTCATAAAACTAGGAGATAATACTGCACATTCTCCCTTGACCAGGGTGCAGAGCTAGTTTTTCAAGTGTATTTAGGATGGCAATGAAGTGGGGTGCGTGTGTGTGAGGTTCTCACTCTCCCTTTGCCTCTCCCAGGAGCACAGAAACACCATCGCCCATGTCCCTGAGCCCATCCCCCATCAGCTCTGCGGGAAGCAACACGGGCACCGCTGGCTCCTCCTCAGCTGGGACCATCACCATCCCTCAGCGCATCCACCACATGGCTGCCANTAAAACCACTGCTCTGTACAAAACTGTACGGATGAACTGTAGGCAATTAGAAACAAATCTCCATAGCCAGTCTTAAAGAATCCTATAGAGATATTCATAATCCTGCAGTACCCCCAACTCCTAATACTGCTCTGCAGGGTGCTTTTAAGACTTGCACTTTACTTATTGTGGTGACTGTATTTGGAGCAAACTGTCATTGTGGTTTCCACAAAATGCTTTGATAATAAGCCAATATTGCACATTGAGTGTTTTCTAACTGCCATCACAGCTTCTGGCAGCAGGTAGAAAAATCATTACAGCTATGAGATACTTCTTTCTCTGAAAGATTGCTCTATTTTTGTGATAGATTTTTTTTTTTTTTAAATAACAGGTTCATTTATAGGGAGAATTAAATCCCTTTTTATTTTCAGTCGTTCCTAGTGTATAAGCTCTCCTTTGTCATAAAACTAGGAGATAATACTGCACATTCTCCCTTGACCAGGGTGCAGAGCTAGTTTTTCAAGTGCATTTAGGATGGCAATGAAGTGGGGTGCGTGTGTGTGAGGTTCTCACTCTCCCTTTGCCTCTCCCAGGAGCACAGAAACACCATCGCCCATGTCCCTGAGCCCATCCCCCATCAGCTCTGCTGGAAGCAACACGGGCACCGCTGGCTCCTCCTCAGCTGGGACCATCACCATCCCTCAGCGCATCCACCACATGGCTGCCAGCCACGTCAACATCACCAACAACGTCCTGCGGAGCTACGAGCACTGGGACATGGCTGACAAGCTGACTAAGGAGAACAAAGGTGCCCCCCTCGGTTTCTATTTTGTCCCCTCTGGCTCATCATCTTTAGCTGTCTTTCTGTTCTCGTAGGCGTTTTTGGGAATGAGACCCAGAACCACCGCATCTAAGAGCACAACTGTGACAGCTTGAGCAAACAGACCAAATCTGCTTGCTGGTCACTGTAGCCAATGCGTGTCTTCTCTTGTCAAGCACAGAGGGGGGATGTGTAACACACGCTGAACATGGGGTTATCAGAGCAGCTGGCAAATAATTTAGCAAACATGAGCCCCAAGTGATGAGAGCTTTTGAGTCTGCAAATTCATTCACAGTTTTAGCTTCTCATAGAGCGCTGAGGTTATTTTCAGACTGCTCTGTCAATGGGTTTAAGACTATTAAAATGCTAGCTAGGATAATAGCAAACATTATATATGTTTATGCAGGGAGTTTGATTAGGAGATGTCCACTGAAAGCCATGACCTTGACTCTCCTGTGGCTGGATTGCAAATCTACTTGGTTATTCCTAGCAAAAAAATGTAGGTCTTTTCCACAGCCGTTTCAAAGGAGTTTTGGCAAGCAGTTTGTGACTGGATTATAGTGAGTATAGTGGAGTGGCTGAGAATGTAACTAAAGGACAAATTTGGCCTATTGTGGCCAGCTATGAACTTCCCCGTGATAATGAAATTATTCAGATTCCAGCTTTGAGCTTACACAAATCATTGACAGAGCTTTCTTTGACACTAGAGGTGCAGAGCCTAACTGGGAAATATTCTCGTCATGAATTGGCTCATTCTCTTAAATTACACTGAGATTTCAGATGGCTGACTTTTCCTGACAAATGTGCTCGCTGTATGCAGTTTGATCTTACTCCCATTAATGTCAGTGGCAAATTTCTACTGATTTAGAGAAACTAAGCTTGAGATTTATAGAGTTTTATGTCTGAATGGTGGGTCATAATGATCTATCCCTGGATGAGGAACAATAATAGAAGTTCTGTCCAGTCCTCCCCACTGCTTCTTGTCTTTGTTCGCATCGGTTAATTTAGTAGCAGTGCAGTCATTTTGGATTTTTTCCATAGCTGCATCCATTTTCACAAAACGTGAAAGTGATTCTCTGTCAAATGTACTGCAGAATGTTACAGTGCGAATGCAGAAGGATGCTCTGATAGGAGAAAGAGATGGCGATAATCTTGTAATTAGCCCTGTGTGTTGTGGAGTTGTTAAATGTTCTACTTGGTATTGAATCAAAATAGCTCAGGCATTCAGCCAGCAGACAGAAAATGTACCCAGCCACTGCTGTTATCAGTCCTAGAGCTGGATGAGAAAAAACCTGCTGATTCTCTTTCTGTGTTTCCCCCCCTACGCTCTTCTTTGTTCTCATTTTGATTTACGATCAAATAAACCCAGTTCTGCAAAGCCATACAGGAATAATCTTTATTCAGATGAGCAGCCCCTTTGACTTTAGTGGGACTGGATGCATGAATAAGGGTTTCTTACATGAGAAGACATCTAGGGTTGTGCCCTGTTCTTTCATATCTTGTTTCACAAATTGCAGCCATGTTACAGGGAATGGGAACTTTGTGTTACTTCAGATTTCATTTAAGCATTATAAACCATTGGAGAGAGATCAGAGTTTCGTACATACTATAGCATGTCATTTTGGCTGGAAATACATTTCATTTGTAATTATATACTCAATTTAAAGTTGCGTGCTTAAACACAAACTGCCATTTGAAAAATTCATGATGTAACAAAAAAGTATATAAAAATTGCTGTGGTACTATGCAGGTCTTCATCATATCACATGATGGATTCTATTTACAGAATATATTTAAGACAGTTTGATATGAGAAATGCTAGTGTTTCATGAAACCTAGCTGTAATTCTTTTAACAAATGTCATTTGTACCTCTCAAATAATTCAAAACACCTACACCTTACTGGACAGGACTCATTGCTTGCCTCATAGCTGTCTCTAAGTCACCTTTGCCAGGTGGACTGGCCATTGCAGTGCCCAAGCTCTGGAACACTGATCTGTGGAGTGTGAGTTCATAAATGCCCCATGACAGCAAACAGGATAGATGCAAATCCCAGACTCTGCCTTGAGTCCCAGGTAAAGGATAGATCTCTTGGCCTCTCTCTCTCAGGGGTTTGCGCAGTCAGTTCATGATAAAAAATGAGATTTCCTCACACACACCTTGAAATAAGAAGAGTCTCAAAAAACAAACACAAAACCACAAAGAAACCCACATTTAAGAGTAAAATTAATTTTCTTTGAAAAAAACTAACAAAACAAACTAAAACAACAACAACAACAACCACACAAAAAGATCCAGTCACCATTTTCTTCTTTTTTCTTCTTTTTTTTTTCTTTAAAACNCTCTTTTTTTTTCTTCTTTTTTTTTTTTTTTTTTGTGGTCAGCTCTCATTGTTTCTGTTGTCTTCTACATCACAGGGAGTGTCTTGCCCAAGAACATGTCCCTGATGAGCTAACGGAGATGGGTATAAAAATGTGGCCCCATCATTGTAATGTCTAATAGCCTTTACCTCTGGGTCTTACTGCTGTCATAGATGTTTCTTAGGTCATGCCTATGCAGACACAAGAGATTTCTTCCACGTTGTTGGAGCTGTGCAGCCTCCCCTTGTCCACGGCTGTCAGCTTAGGTTTTGTGCTCCTCTGAGTATGCCAGCACCCTCCCAGTTTGGACTTGACTCATGTCCAGCTGGCTCAGAGCAGGAGACAGAAGCCTTTCTTGTCAGCGTGACAAAAGATGTGCCATTAAAATGAAAAGGCATAGCAAGAGGGAGAACAGCAGAACTGTGACCCGCCAAGCTGACCTGGTTTGAAAAAGAAAGCGGGAACTTGCTGCCATGTTCCTCTGGTTGAATTTCCCCTGGTTGATGCGAGTTTAGAGTGTAGGGGAGAATAGATGGAATTTGTCATAAACTCTGTGTCTGTAGCAGGCCAGGCTGAACTGCAGGCTTCCTGAAGCCAACCTGTGGGCTGGCATGTGCTGGATCACCTGGAGAGTTGTTCACCATTTATAACATCAAACTCTCGCCTGATTTTACAAAATCAGATTTATTTTCTTTTAAGCTTCCAAAGATAGCAGCACTTTTTCTCTACAGTAGAAAACTATCAGCTCTGTAGTGACAAAGGCTGTTCTTTCACGTGTAAATTTAATAAGTGGCTTCACTGCTTGTGGCTTTTTCAAGAAATGTTAAACTGGAATTAGGCTTTAAGGTGACTTCTCAGTGTTTAAAGCAATTATTATTTGTTTGAGCCTAGAATGAGATCTCCAGAATGCAAGCAAGACAGTGCATTATTTCACTTCTAAATGTATTGATTTTACACTGGAGGAGAGGAATAAAAGGCAGAGGAAGGAAGATTAAAAGTAACTGCTTGCTGCAGCATCTTAACGCAACTGGTGATAGCCCTAAGCTTTCATTATGCTTGCCTCCAGCCAAATCACTTTGTGCTGTGATACTGCTGTAGCTCCCAAGCTGACCAGGGTCAGGCTGTCAATACTTGGATAGAAGACGTCAAAGCAGCACTTACTTGCTGAAGAAAGTACTGATAATGATTCTGTACCCGGCATCTGCTCTCTGGAACTGCAGCCAATCCGTTGTTGGCTGGCTGAGTGCCGCACACTGGATTCTCAATAGGGTGAGAATGTAAGAGCTCAACCACCAGTTACTGTGATTGTTGGTTGTTATCTGAGCTCTGAGGGGCTTTAACTGAAAGCGGGCTCCCACTCGTCTAAATATAGTATAACTGTTGTCTGTATGGGAATGCCTGCACCCCGGTGAGCAAAAAACCAAGCTGTGGGATAATAGGGGACACAATCCAGTTCTCCATTGAAAGCAATTAGGAAAGGTCTGTTGGCACTAACAGGATTAGTCTTTCACCCAGAAAGCATCTAAGACATGGCATAAAGTAAACTGGTGTGTTGCTTCCTAACTATGGCTCTCTGTCTAGTGACCTCCTGTTAACCCTTCCCAACATCGGATCCCAGTGCCCTTACCCATCTTCTCTTTCGCCCTATAGGTTCCCATCTCGTAGATGCTGTACTCCCCCTCTCCTCTTCCTTCTTCCCTCCCACCCCACACACATCCTCTGGGCCGTGTAGCTGCAGCAGGATGAGCAGAGGGCCAAAACTGCTGCAATGGCAGTAACAGAAATTGGAGGGTGGGGAAAACAGTAAAAGGTCTTCTAAGATCCAGACTAGCTCTTCATGCCCAAGAGAGGGTACAGCATGGAAAAGGAAATGCTGCAGTTCATTGCCAGCCATTTAAATCATGTAGTCAGCAAACCTGGGCTCAAAAAGCTGAAAGTGCAGGTCATCAGAGCTAAAGGAAGACTACTGGCAACCACTCATACCATGTTGTGGTTGACTTCCAGCATGGATAATGTAATTTTGTCTGTTTAACTGTATTGTTGTCTTTCTTTAAATTCTTTTCTGCTGATCACGTGCACAAACTCTTGAGAACTTACTAATTTTTGCAATGCTGCTGTGGAGTGGGAAACCATGGTAATACATGTACTTCTCTACCATTGCCTGAAACCATGGCTTGTGTTTCTTGTCTGTTGCAGAATTCTTTGTAGACCTGGACTCAGTGATGGGGCCCTTAACACAACACAGCAGTATGACCAATCTGGTGCGTTACGTTCGCCAAGGACTCCACTGGCTCCGCATTGAGGCTCATTTGTTGTAGTGACTGCTGCCCTGTTCATAACATCCCCATTCTTCTACCTCTACCAGCGCAGAGACGATCACTGGTGGAACTCCACTCATTTCTGGAAGTTTATTCATGTAACTTCATTTTTATTGCCTTTTTTAATATCCTATCTATTGGAAGTAGAAGTCACCATAAATGGAACTTATGACTCAAG
>WEIS01020285.1:0-12641 GCA_013389965.1 Todus mexicanus | reverse complement strand
TTCTATGCCTTGTGTCTCCTGGATCCTGCCATCCTATGTGCTTTATGGAACGGTACATTCCCTGCAGTATTGTTTTAAGTCCATGCTGCCTTCAAGTGAAAACAAAAAAGCACTTTGAGAAGATACGGATTCCTGAGAAATAGTACAAAGCGTCTTAAATATTTGAGGGTATATATAAGAAGTCCCTACTGAAATAAATTAGTAGAAGTTATAACTATTCATTCAAAATTGTCTTCTGAACCTGAAACAAGCTTTTCAACGCTTAATTCTAGCATCATTACCTGACACAGTACATTCCTAAGATTTCATACTTCCTATAGGCTTAATCTCTAAAAGAGAACATTGAATATCTTACAGGTACCTAATGTAAGATCACCAAAGGTGTTAAGAGGTAAAAGGTTGAAGGAATGCCTCATTAAAGAATGATGACACACTATGCAATGAGGTTTTGATATTCCATTCTTCCTGTTTATTGTTGGCTTAATAATTTCAGTAGGCAGCAGAATTTATTGCAGTTTTTAGGCAATTTCAAAATATTAGCTTTCATAGTCTTATCTACCATTCCTATATCTGTGAATTTTCTTTCCGTTTTGCTGTTTAGTCTCAAACCAATACTTATCCAAGAATTCTCTTCATAGAACAATCTCTCCTTGCATAGTGACTCAGTGAAAGCAGATTTTAACAGGACCGCTACACTCTAAGCATTGATATTGTATGTAAAATTCCATTAATAAGTGTATGCAGATTCTTCATGAAACTCTCTAGAAGTTTAACTAACCAGCTACTGTTGAAACATTATCATTCCATGTGGCATCAATTTTCACCTGTTTTGTTCATTTCCGAGCGTTAGAAACGAACAGTATTATCTTGCTATCTTGAAAACAATGTCAAATTAAATAAAATCACCAGATTTACCCAAAAGCAATATAACATTTGATTAATAATGGCCATGAATACTTCAGTCAGATTACCTATTTTCCAAGCTCTGCATCTGTTTACCCATGCTGTCATGTTTTGGACCATTCCTCTAATGCGTGAATAGTAATGAGACAATTCAGATAGAATTTCAAAGCAATTGTGAATAAATTACACCATTTCACATTTGCTCTTTCCTCTTCTTTTTTTCCCCTGTTATAAACTGCACTGCTCTTCTGGTGCCACCGCAAGAAGCACTGGTGCATGAAACAAAACAAAATGAATTTATATCAATAATTCACAAGACTTTAAATGGTCTCATCTCATTCTCGATATAATGCCTGCATACCTTACTGAACTGTAAATTCCATTTCTAGAAACAGAAAGTGCTCATAGCAATGTAAATATTATTCTGTCTCATCTCATCGAAATAATACAATATGTGTATTAAACGCCATCCAGATATTAGTTAATTGCAATTACCTTCTGCTATATAATCCTGTATATCCTTTAATCTGGTGAGTTATTGGATTCTACTCACTGGGTTGTGACCGGACAAATAGGACAAATTTGCATTTAAAAATGTTCAGACTGTTCGGATTTTTAGAGCAGGCCTTGGATATTTGCAATAAGAGCAGTATAAGGACTCTGCCCAATGCTCATTTAAGATGAATATTACTGTAGCTGTTCTATATTAGCTCCCTGTAGTGCTACCTTTTCTGAAAAATCAATAATTCCTAATATTTTGTTCCACAAGACTGTATTGTAAATGTAGCCAAGGTGCATCATTAGTGAAATCATCCAGTTTAGGGTTGCCTGCGAAGGTCATTTGCGGAACATGCACGTCCTGTATTATCTGCCCATTCCTGGTCCTGAAGTGGTCGATACAGCCTTATCGGTTCTCTGAGGGTTTCGGTAACGCGGCTGAAACGTGAATCTGACAGTGTTTGTCATGCCAATTCTGGCCCCAGCAGCTAATGAATAAAACCACAACACCGAGTACTATTCAGAAATGTAGATGAAAGGTGGTTAGTGGGGATTTTTTTAAAGAGAACAAAACCAAAACACTCAAAGTATTTTATTTTGGTTTTTTGAACAGGGTGAGTACTTGAGATGAGGTATTGTTGGCGTCGTTTTATCACAAGCCAAGAGTTCTCTGTTCTTTTTGCAGGATCTCACTAATGACATTCAGTAACTATTTAAGTCTAATTAAGTGCATTGTCGTTATTTGTTCCTTTAATATAGACTGAAATCCTAGACTTCCATGTGTTTATGAAGGATAGATATGTCTTGAAATGCAATCTTCCGACACAAGATTGCTCAAAGAGTTAGCTGCAGTCAGTCGCTGAAGACAATGTATTATCTTTCCCATGTTGCTTGCTGTAAACAGACCCCTATCTCTAAATTTACCCCACATTCACAATCTTTTGCTTAAACAGCTTAAGGAATTAGCTCACCTGATTTTGTATCTCGTGACTTAGTTTGAAATGTATCCTGAATCAATGGCATGATTATAATAAGTCCAGCAGTCAAGTCTAGGATCACAAGCCAACCTACTATTTAGCAGTCTTGTTTCAAAAGCGGCTTAGAAACAAATTAAATATGGAGAGTGAATTACTGTCTTATCCCTGGGGATGATGCTTCTTTTGGGTTAGTTATTAAGGATTATTGCACTTTTACAGGCACTATATTCATCTCATTTCAAATGCCAACATGTCATCTTTGTGGAATCATTTTACCCTTTAAAATATTACTTCCAGCAGAGTTAATCAGATGAGATTGTTTGTTTGTTTCAATCCATGAGGAAGCGGCATGTGTTTGCTTGGGCATTTGCTATGTCTGCTCTTAGCACTGCCCACTTCAGGCATTCAAACTCATGAACCAAGCACAGAAAATTACAAGATTGGCTTCAAATCGTGGGGTTGTTTTTAATTTTTAAATAAACTTTTTTGGTTCCTCCATTGCCTTCTGGATACTGAGCTTTAAGACTGATTTCATGACATGTTTTCAGGCATCTTTCAAGCATGCCGAGGGCCAGAAATGACACATTTGTTTTTAATAGTGATAAACTGGGACAGTAATGTAATCTCTCGATTTCTGCAGCTGGGATTTAAGAAGGACACCAAGCTTTGTAAAAAATTGCCAGAGCTGACAAGACTGTCATTTGTGTCCCATGCTTCAGGAGGTTTGCAGCAATATCAATAGTTCAGCAGTGAAGAGAGCATGCTAGTAAAGGACTAAGCACGAGTATTTGGGAGCTGCATCCGAACAAGATCCAAGGGCAGCAAAGTCCTAAGTGCTCAAGCCAGGCATTTACATAGCACTTAACCTCCGTGTCAAGAGCTGTTGCAGGTCCTAAGTGAAGTATTTGACAGTGTGCAGGCAGAATATCCTGCTCCGAGTGCTGTGAGTATCTCCAGCCATGTGATGTGTGTTGGGTCCTCAAGAGCAGGGTTGGAAGGGAAGCCTGAGAAGATGTATCCGCCATGGGCCGTGTTGCCCTAGACCATGTCCTGTTGGTCACTGATCTCACCTTTGCTCCTTGGCTCCTTTCAAAGGGCTCTTCCCGCACCTAGCAAACTAGCAGCATAAAGAGTTCACACTGAGTTTGGATAGCCAAGTTTGGCCAAGTATTTGAGCTTTTTATTTTATTTTGTTTTGTCTTACCTTCTTTTTTTTTTTTCAGTCACTGTGGTTTAGCTTACTGCCTTTTTGTTGATAGTGTTGGTGGCAAGTTTGACAGCTTGCTTTTTATAGCTTTACTTTTTCTGACGTGGTCTTTGGAATAGTCTCTCTGTGAATATATTGTCTCTAATGACCTCCTCTGAAATACAGAGAGAGCTCTGTTGATATCAGTGTGGGCATTTTCTTCTAAGAGTAAAGATTGAGATCTTCATATCTCCTAAAGAAACAAAATCTGAAAAATCTGGACCTTAATTTCTACGCTTTTTTATTTTCACGGATTTTAATTATGTTCTTCCATTATAACAGTTCCTATTCGCTGACACGTTCTTAGGTACTTGGAAAGATATTTTTTTTTGTCTTCTTTTTTTTACCAGTATTTAATGATGTCTGAAACCAGGGATTAATTTTGTGAGTGGAACTTAGAAGGTAGCAAAAATGGGTCTGGTAAGGATTCTGACTTGGGTATTAATGTACTTGTTTGCTTTGAAATAAGGAAAAACTCCACTACATACAGTATTGAAGCAAGCGTGTGTGTGTGTGTACGTACACATATGTATGAATTTGGATATGGATTTGAAACAGAAATCCTTGCTTGTTACCTCATGGCACAGGAAAAGAGATAGGATAGCCCTAAAGAGAAAATACTCTACCACCATGGAGTGGTAGCAGAATTATTGAAGTGTTCCTCTGTAGTTCGTGTATCGCCCTGTTTGCATCTGCTGTCTCCGTGCAGGCAGCGAAGGTCTGACAGAAAGTAGCAACAGCTCTGTCATCTTGGTCCTGTGATCCCTGAAGTCAAAACCGAACGTGCTGTCAGTGTGGTTTTTTTCAGAAGGTTAACTCATTTGCAATAGACCAGCATCTTCAAATTTTAGGAAAGGCAAAAAATTTCACTAGTCACCAAAGAAAATTAATTTGCCATTTTGAACCAAGCGTAGAAATGTCCTGTAGGTGGGCAAGCCACAGACTGAGGTGTGGGCCTTTGCCTCTCGCAGCATCTCTCTGACCTCACCGGAGTGCACTGGGAGAGGGGGAGAGGGGATGAAGAGGAGAAACCAGTCCACTGTCTCTATGACATCTTCCAAAAAAACCCCAAGTCTTGGGCATACAAAAAAACCCCAAGTCTTGGGTGGGCTCAATTCCCATTTCTAACACTCCTCCTGAATTGCCATGATACAGCCAGACCGCTGTACACTGCAATGCCTGTAGCCGTTCTATATTGTATAATGAGAGATAGCTGGAGGTATATATATATATATCTCCCTAGACACAGTGATGTGTTTTAAATCTATCACTTGATATTTTGTAGCCTACATGTATAGGCTTAAAGCTCAGTTGGCTCTTCTTCGTTATCAAAACCTCCCTGCTACTGAATGCAACATGTTCCTGCATGACTTAGAGTAGCCATCTCCTACACTATTCTTGTCACACCTGCCTGGCTGATGGACTCAGTGTCTTTACTTCAGCCATCCTGCTTCAAAGATGTTTTGTCTTATTTCTTTTGTCTTCCAAGATCAGTGATTCTGATCATCTCACTCCAGTTTAAACCCATGGTGGTAGCTGTTGAAGTCAGAAGAGATTGAGTTCAGCGCTTGCATATGCCAGGGGGATCCCATGGCTCTACAGCCAGAAATGAGAGCAAACTCAGGTGCAGACAAGTTACTGCATAAAGCTGGTATCAGGTGAGAATCAAGCCTGCCCTCATCAGGAGGCATTTCAGCAGAAATACTATGAAGATAAGCTGTGCCCAGAACCACAGGGTCTGTAGCAACATCTTAGGCAGCTCATTGACACTGTAACCGTATTAGGCAATGGGAAAGATGTGAAGAGTGTTTTAAAGGAACTGGGGCAAGCTGGTATGGCCTGGCATTATGAATTTAACCTGTGTGTGCTTCTTGGGAAAGGGGACTCATTAATGTTCATATGTCCTGCAAAATAACACCTATATGATGGTATCCTACAAAAGCCAAATATGGCACCGCCCCATCAAATTCCTCAGTCTGCCCCAGGATGTCAAAAAGAACTAAAGTTTGTCACTGCCCTGAAATCACCATAGAGTTAAACTATTTTTCCCCTTGCAACTCCAGCAAGGACCAAGCCCAGAGACCCAGCATCCATCTCAAGTAGCACTGTGTGTACTCAGTGCTTTGGAGAATGGCCGCAGAAAAAAAACTGACCTTGCCCACAACAGGCTGTGGAGCCACATGTTGCTCCCTGAGCCCTCAGCCTGCTCAGGGTGTTGGACTGCTAGAGGTCTGCACAGTGTGAATCCCCGCAGAGCCCTGGCCAGTATTGGTGTGCAGGAGGCCAGTGAGGGGCCAGTGCTATGCCCAACAGGACTGCGTGACCCCAGCCCCACTGCCTTGCTACAACAGAGCTGTGGCTCTGCCTTGCTTTTAAGTCTTGGTCCTCTGCAGCTGCAAATGGGGCTTGGATTTGAGCACTCCCTGTCACTTGCGCTGCATCTGGAAAGCCAAATGAGTTGACAGAGGTGGTGTGTGCAGCAATGTCATAGAACTCAGGCAATATTCACTGTATGCAGAATTGCGATATAAATTGTATTGTTCACAGGACCACTTATGCTTACAGAACTCAGCTGAGGCCTGTTGCCAGTGGTAAAAGCCATGCGAGTGGATAATGCAGCTGTTTGAGACTTGTTTTTCCCTTGGATTTTAACCTGAGTTCCCCTCTATGCAAGTTCTGTAAGCTCTCTGTTCTGGATGTAAGTTCACTCACACTTGTGCAAGTGTCACCCTGTTGTAATTCCATTGAAAAATCCATCAAGTAGAGCTAGCCCTAATTTCTACTCATTTGTTTCCTTCTCTGAGCTAGAAGGGAAGTCAGTTTCTGAAGTTCATTTCATTGTTTTAATGGAGACAGTAATTATAATGGACCAAACTTTGAGCTAAGCAAATGTAGAGTAACTTGGTTCAGCGGGTGGCACTCATGGGACCAAATTCTGCTGTCTTATGGCAATCGTGCAAGTCTTGCGGAGCTTGCTGAGCACTGTTTATCGAAGGAGAAGCTGGTTAACAAAAATAACATAGCGTTACTGGAGTTACGTACATTGGGCCAGAACTTCAGCTGCATTAACCCAGTTAATTCAATGGAATTACACCCATTTTTATTCTGGCTGAGCTCTCACCACGCTGAAATTAGTTCAAGGTCTCTGGACTGGTGCCGGAATAACTGCAAGCAGACTTGCTCTTCAACCAGACCGTGCTTTGACTCAGCCCTTGCTCAGGGAAACTACAATTGACTTCAGTGGCAAATAATGTGGAGTTACAGAGAGCAAGAAGCTTTGGCCCACTGGCGGGAGGAGTTTACCCTTGAGTTTATGAATGAACTGAATAGTGGCTAACAACACACATGCTTTATTTATGAGAGAGGTAGAGTACAAGTTCCTCAGCTGGTGTAAGGGGATAGGAGTACTGATTTCAGTGGAGTTCATCCAGTGTGCACACAATAAAGGAGCAAAGCCTCTAACCCCAGACTAATTTTTTTGCCAATCTATGTCTATGCAGATAAACTCCCAAAGCTTTTATCATCATGCCTTTTTTACCGATCATACCCATGAAACGATTAATGCACCATAATCCTTGTCTGTAAGGAAATACTGTACTTTGCACAGCAATGCAGTGCAGAGCACATCGCAAAACTGCTTTAGACCACACAGTCTGGGAAAGCGTTGTCAGAAACTGGACTAACAGAGCAGCTCTTTATCTGATGCCGACTACACCGTCGCTCTGCGCCTCCACCGCTGAGAGTTTTACATACGGAGTGAATGATGGCTGTACATTTCTGATGACTGTGGGCCAAAGCTTTAGCTGATGTGCTTCTAAGTAGCTCCGGAGATGTCAGTGCTGATTTACACCAGCTGAAAAACTAGTCCTCTCTCTTCTCACACTGTGCTGTGTGCCCTAATGCAGCCTTACCAGGACATCCTGAAGCTGCGTATATATTGAGCTGTTCTGATTCAACACCAGATAATCCTCGCTAAAGGAACTGGAGAGTCATTTCTGCTCGCTGTCTAGGCTTGCGTATGTTTTGGTTTTAACTAAAAGGCATGTTGCAATTTCATTACCTCTGAGTTTAAATATTTACTGGCATCAGCATTAGCTTGAATAGGAAAAATGGCAAATAGATTCAAACGCGTCGTAAATGCTCTCAGCCTAGAGATGGAATCTGTTCCTTTCGTTCAAAGACACTGCAGCAGGCGAAAGTGGTTTTTCTAACCCAAATGGGGTTTGTACATGTAAAAGTCATGGCAAATATTTATCTAGGCCAAATTCTGCTGTTCTTCCCTGAGCATCCTAATCAGCAGGTTGCTCCACTGAAGTCCACACGAGCAACTTTGTAAATTAGCGCTCAGCACGCAAATTGAAGAATCAGGCACCGAATACGTTAGGTTGTTGCAATCAGGAGTTTAATTTTAGCCATATGTATCATTTGAGGACACTTTAAAAATTACGTACAAGCTGACAGTCCTTGTAATTCCATAAACTATTGTATAATTTATTCCTGTCTGTATTTTTGACATCTCTGGATTGCATATCTTCTACTGAATCTTAAATGCTGGGTTTTTTTTAAAACCTGCATTCAAAAAGTCTAGGACATATTGTCACGGAATAGGAAAACTACTCAAAAGATCTGGTTATTTCTCGCTTTGGTTTTCAGCTCTTTGGTTTGTGCTTTGTCTTTGGCTGTAGTACTCCCGATATTTTCAAAATCGCTCAATTAATTCAAGTTAATTCAAATCTTCTGGGGAAAAAAAAAAGAAAAAAGAAAAAAAAGGCAAAATAAGCAACTAAGGTTCAGGAATAGTAATCCGGGCAACCTCGGTAGATGTTTGCTCTTTCTACTTGTCTTGGTTTTCAACGTGGCCGTGTTGGGAGTAGTCTCCGTATGTGTGGGGGTTTTGCCCACCATTTCTGGCTGTTGCAGCAAATACCTTTTTTTCTTTTTCTTTCGTGTGTGTATGTGCGCGCGTGTGCACATGTATAATTAACCCAAATATCAGGAAAATTTATATATGCTTTCTTCTGGTTCCTGGAAATAGAGCAACATTATGACCCGACGGTCTTCCAGCAAAAGTCAGATTTAATTTCTGCATTGCAGTGCAACTTAATTAGCTATTGGAATTAGATTATGGTTTACTAAATGGCCCTTTACCTTACATTCTTACTTTTTATTTACTATTGAAGTAGCCTTTTTTTTTTCCCCCCCCCTCTGGTGTGCAAATATCATATCAATAAGCATTGCAATTCCACAAGGTGTCTTTGTTCCAAACCAAGCATGTTATTCTTGTAAAGTTTTAAGTATAAGTTAAGATGTTTTGTACAGACCAAGGTAACTGTTAAAGCAATTACTGAAATGTTGTATAGTTATAAAAGTTTGATTTCTTTTTGCTTTATATGTATAAAATTGTATCTTGCCTGTTTTGCTTTGTATTTCCAACGTGTTGCACAATTATGCATTTTGTTTACATTTGTTCCTTCTTCAGAAAAAAAGAAAAGAAATAACAGTAATACTTTATGTACAAACATTTTAAATGTACTTCCGTTGTTTTTAAACACAATGTCTCTGTATAAATAATATTGGCTGAACTGGTACATTTGTGTCTCTCATAGAGGGATTAATTATACTGCCAGTACATTGAATTATTTAAAAAAAAAAAAAAGTAAAATAAAATTTTTATGAAAATGTAACCCATTTTATCATTATAAATTATTCTGTCTTCTGCTATTTTCTCATTCCCCTCCCAGGATACAATCAGTATGGTGCAGTAAGTGCTGTTTGTGGGAGACCTGTCGCTGGTTTTAATTTTTAATCAATGTGTTTGTGTCATTGTGGAGACTTAAAATGACTCGATGTTAGAAAATAATGTAGTGCTGATACCAGCTGTGAGGTAACAGGATCAATAGTGTGTTTTCCCCATCCCTGAGGGGCCTCAGCTGCAAGACAGCCGCCTAAATCCCGTCTGTCCCAAACCCAACCTAAAGAGCAAAGGAGCCAGGCTTCAAAGGCAGGGTTTTTTTTGGTTGCTTGCTGACAAGCAGCCCAAGGCTCGGCGTGACTAAAGTGGTGCAATTCAGCGTGCTGACCCTCTGCACAGGGGTGCGTTTCTCCCCAGGGGCTTCCCGGGATGACAAAACTAGAAATGCCAGGTTTTATATCATCATTGCAGAAATAGCTCTAAGAGCCAGTGCCAAGAATACCAGCTCAAAAGAGATGTAAAAAGCTCTCAGGAGATGCTAAGCAGCATGTGATGTGGCTGCCCGGTGCAAGGCTGAGCACTCGGTGCTGCTGAGCACAGAGCAAGTGAGGTCAAGCCGCCCGCCGGGGAGGAACAAACCGCAGTGTTCCCAACACAAAGTCCATCTCAGGCCACTGTCTCCAAGCAAAAGAAGCCGTCACTGTGGTTTGCTGTACGGCCCCTCACACTTGCGCTCCTGCTTAAAAGCTTTTGATCTTAGTCTGGAAAGCTGCGTGCTCTGGAGGTGCTGCCAGTCCAGGAGCCAGCTGGTGGAGATGTCTTAGCCCAGACAGTGTTGGGAAGGGGGGGGGCTGGTAAGCCCAAAATGCAGGTGGTGTTGCAGAAGGCTGCCTTGAGAGGCGTACCGGTAGGTGTTAGTCTGGGTATGAGGCTGAGTATTTATTGTAACGTCCTGCTTAAAACAAAGGGCTGACAGCCTTTGGTGGTGCAGCTTCTCCGCACCACTCTGACCACACAAAGCAGCTTAAAGCTGTCCAGTCTGACCAGGTACAGCTTTTCCAGTGTTCCACCTCCCACTTGTCTAAATGGTTACTTGTAAGTTGAGTGCTAAAGCCTAGCCCTTCTTAGCAATAAGACACTTCAGAAGAAGGTCTGGAACGGGGTGTTTGGAGCTCACTTTGGGCATGTGCCCATTTTGCATTCAAAGAGCCGGAAAAACGACCTCTGTGAATATCTGAGAGAGAGAGAGAGAGATGTCTCTCGACTCAGTGGGAGTGAGGACAGGTGATGCTACGTGTGCTGCTCGTTCCCTGCGTCCTTAGCATCCTCTGGGTGTGCCCAGGAAGCAGCTTGAAGCTTGACCTCAGATAGACAGCTCATGTCATTCCCTGCATGTGTAACCTTGTAATCAGCTGTGAAGTGTTCTGTGATCCCAGCTATGAATGATGAATGGCTCCACACAAACCTGTGCTGTGCGACTCTACAACTCTGAAAAAAATCCTTCTGGAAAAAAAAAGAAAAAAAGAAAGAAAGAAAGAAAAAAAGTATAATTATTCATATAACCAGTACATGGAGATCCCACATTAGCAGAAGATTCTGGCCTGCTGACCAGAGGGAGAAGTGGGAAATGGGTGTTTGGCTGCTTAACTTCATGCAGAATTCACAACAACCTCAGACGAGGCACTGAGTGCCCTTTTCCCCGGCCAAGGAGACTTCTTCCCTCCCTCCCTGGTTGCGTGGGGCTGAGGCAGTGGAGTAGGCTGTTGGTAAGAGCTATGCAAGGCACAAGAGAGAGACAGAAGCACTACAATTTCTCAGCCAGCTAAGATGATTTAGCTGCACAACTCCCTCAGGAATAAATTTGGCCCATGACAAGCTGCTCTAGACCACAGGATGTTTGGTTGCCAGCACAAAAGATGTAGAGGTTGTGAAGCCTTATTTATGTCTGAAAAGTCTGGCTGTAGCTTCCCATGGCCTGTGGAGCTAAGGAGGAGGAAGCGTAGCCTAAATCTTTTTACTGAAAGGCTGAGACTCTCTTCAGCCCCTCCTACATTATCCAAAAGGAAAGTAATGCGGTATCAGCACCACGTAACAGAAAGGAAGGATTCTTACTTACCAGCTGCATTTCAAAGTGAATTTAGATATCCTTTTATCCCTTTGATTGAAAAAGGCACATGTGCATGGGAAGTTTCAGGCATTTCTTCCCCCCATACTGCGTCCATGCGGTTGGAAGGACTGTATTATAGCTAATGTGAATCTGTTCAGCACACAAACCACACGTGACGCTAACGTTAAACAGAAGTTTGTGGTCATACGAGCTACAGAAAAGCCCCTGCTGATATTTTTAGGCATGTATGTAGACTGGCTTTCTGAAAATGAGACGTGTTCTCCTCTCTTCTGGGAAGCTATACCCCTATGAACATATGAAAACAGCTAAACACAAGGGATGAGTCAGTAAGTTAGACCTCAGGAACTGGGCTGCAGAAGAAATGATACTACCTCACAGTGCTGGCTTTCCCAGGCCACAAATATTTGGCAAATTTGGGGCAATAATCAGTTTTCCTTCAGATGATGTCACTCATCTGTGAAACCAGCTTTGGAGCTGTTCTTAGCTGTGTTCTGCTTATGTTTCTCATACACAAGTTTGTCCACTGCCCCGGACACCTTGTGTATTTTGCCAGCCTCAGCAGTGATTTGCAGCTGCCTGAAAATGCAGCTGCTGACATTCGTAGGATTGCATGAAGATTTGCTTAAGAGTTTGTATTTTGAAAGGAAAATTTACATGAAAAATGTAAAAAAGCCCCAAAACCAACAGGTACCACTACCACCACCATTTGCTTCCCATTTTCCAGCCAGCTCTAGGCAGACAAGGGGTCACCCTTTTGGCTGGAGGATACTACTAGAATTGTGTGTGGCTGGATGCAATGAAGTCACATTAAAAATGTCCCATTTTCTGCTTTCTAAGAGAGCTGAGTCTTGTTGCCTGAGTGCCAGGGTGCAAACTTCTCTCTGCCCTGCTACCCTCAGTGAAACCTCAGTGCCAGCTCCTCTCATCCAGCAAACCAGCTCTAATCTGCTCTAAGAATGAAGCCCTCGAGTGTTTGCTGCGTTTGAAAGGCAATTCCCACCTGCAACAGAAGCTGCCAGAAAACTCAGCACGTACGCCCAGAGTACCCCTTCGTCCTCATCCTGGGCTTTGGGCAGCATCAGGGGCCTTAACTCTCCAGCCCAAGGAATTTCAACCTCACAGTGGTGTAACAGAGAGCAAATTCTGCAACACTTTATTCTTTTTCTGTTGTTTGGGGTTTTCCTTTCTTTTTTTTTT
>WEIS01020283.1:0-13946 GCA_013389965.1 Todus mexicanus | reverse complement strand
TCAATGTTCTTTAATTATCTTCTCTGTAAAGAAGAAAGGAAACTTAAGAAATACTTAATTTTCTCTTACTCTTTCTGACCTGAATGCTGTCAGTAAAAGCCAGAGTACCCAACAGGTTCCAGTATCAGATGCAGCAACTATATTCACCACATCAGGGAAGAGAAAAGTTGTAGGTAACCAGGCAAGCTCAAAGGCTCAGCACTCACTGTGAGCTACTCAAGAACAGTTAACAGGGTAAACAAAAGCAGAACTCAGGTAAATGAGAGAAAATTGAATTGTTGCCAAATATTATGCCAAATTTATACCTGCATAAACTATTTCCTTAGTTGTTTTCAAACTGAAGTTTTCTTTGCTATTGTTTCATTGCTTTTAAAATGCTTTTGAACACCCATGACATGATTCAACTTGTAAGGGAGTTTTAACTTGCTCTACTTCTCTTGCATTGAGATAAGGAGAGCCCTATATGTTATAAATACATACAGAGAATAGGTTATGAGAGATACCTTCTGCTGCTATGTGAAAATAGCTTTTCCCTTTAGGGGAGCTATCTTGTTAATACCCACTATTTCATGGTATGCCAAATTTGCTTGATAGAACTGTATACTTTCTAAAAAACCCCAAACAAATAGAATGTTTCAAAAGTAAAATTTCTCTTTCATCTGAAATGGCATTCAAAGACTTCCATGGGGCTGAATTTTCCCTCCTCCGTAATGTAGCAGAAGTCCTTAGCAATGTTTCATGCAGCCGGGAAGCTTGTTTTCTCAACTGTCAGTCACAGGACCAAGCTGCAGTATGTTATTGCTTGATCACTAGGGTAACGAGTTGGAAAATGCTAACTGTCTTTGCCGCTACACAGGTTTGGTTCGTGTTTTTGTACTGTTAGACTGGCATAGCCACTGCATCTGTTTGCTTTACTTTCTCTGTTTACCTTCTTCCCCGTAGGACCTGTAAGTTTGATATAAAACTAGAAAGGAAACAGAGCCCAAACTCTGCTGGAGAAAAACCCTGTTGTTTTATTTCAACTTAAATTTTTGTGGTGGGTGTGTGAAAAAGAAGAAAGTTGCTAAAATGATTCATGCTGTTCTATGTTCACATAGATTCTTGACAGTCTGTTCTCCAGACCTGGAGGTTGAAAGGGGTAATGGAAACACCTGGAGGAATGCCAAGAAGCCAGAACAAGGAAGGTACTCACCACAGTAAATCAATGCAAATGAGAATGTTTCTCTAGTTTCCATATAGTATAATTTCTGCGTAGTGTTGGTAGGCTACTTAACTGATCAGAATAGAGAAAGATCCTTTTTCCATCCATGAAGATGCAAAATAATGAGTAAGCTGTTTTCTTTGATTCGATTCATTTACAGAAAATTTATTTGGAAGTAAAATAGTAATCTGAGATTTCAATTTTAATTAGTAAATCTTTAGAGGTCTCCTGGGAATTAGAGAGAGAAAGGATGTAAATTTCAAGCTAAAGGAAATCCAGGGGCTCAGTGAAGAACTGTTTTTATTTTCCCAAGAACTGTGTGGGCTTTGTTAGGAAAGACAGTTCCTTTCATCCAATTCTGTCCATTCTCAAACTTCAATAAAATTCATTTACAATGCACGCTGCTTTTGTTTTTCCCACAGCAACAGCATATTATGAGAGTACAGGCATGAGACAGAGGACTAGTTATTAAAGCTCAACTTTATTTTTTAATATCGAAGTGTTAGGCTCAGACTGTCTTTGGGTATATGATCCTCCATCTCTCTGTTGTGCTGTAAAGCCATTATATTTGTGCAAATGTGGCTACGTGGACAGTGAAAATGGGAAGTTTAAAAACCTCATTCCCCTCCGTCGTGGATACAGAACTCTGAGAAGTTTTACTGCATATTTAATGTTATTTCTAATAAACAGAAACAGAAGTCTTGATTTTAATACTGTTTGCATATGCAGTGAGTCTCTCTACAAAATGAAGGCAAAGTGTAGAGCTGCATGGATTTGATGTGCTTTAATTAGGCATTTCCTGAGTATCTTATAATTTTTCAGTACTGTAAACCCAAGGAGGGGAGAGTGTGAACAGAGGCAGCAAACTGTACAATGATTTTACTAGAGGAGCATATCCCTATAAAAGTTAGACCATCTGAAGTTTCTGAAGAAAATTGAACAAACAATTTAAATTCTTTCTTTAAAAGGAAAATGTTGTTTTTCACACATAAATATTACCATACTGAATGAGAATCAGATGTTCTATTCCTTGCATAATCTTGACAAACAATTTTACATACTTTCACCTGTTCCTATCAACAGTAAGCATCTCTCTTGAGATATAGCAGACACTCAGCTGACATTAAAGTAAAAGATATCTAAGGATCTTTAACAATTTAGAAGATCAGTCCCTGAAATATTGATTTATTGGTTAACCTTTTCCTTCCTGATTGCATCTTGTACAATAAACAATATTTTTCTTTCTGTAGGGTTTGGGGGTTTTAAATTTCATCTCTTTAAATACAACAAATCTTGATGTACAGGCAGTAGCCACAGATTACTGCATCCTGCATAGTATCACTTGAAATTAATTAGACATAAGTCTCAATTAACTATACTTAAATTGGCCAATTCATTTTCTCTGTAAAGGAATCAAAATGTTTTATGCTATGTTGCATGTAGGTCATTGTTTCTGCTTTGGGTGCAGAATCAGCTAATGTAGTCTGTCTCTGATCTCAAACTTCATTCAGTCTTAGCATAATTTAGTAATTTGTTGTCTAAGAGACTGTGCACTGTAACTAGAACTTCATTCTTCCTACAAGTAGTATTGAAGTACTTTACTGATCTTCTTTTGCTCCTAATGTTAATTTCTGAATTCTACTGAGTTACTGCTGCTTGTACAGATAAAAAGAAATTAAAAATTGTTTCTACTGCATTACATAAAAATAGAAAAAGGAAAAGGACACAACAGATAGAAAAGAGTTGGTTTTCAAGTGTCTCCACTGTCAAGGCCTAGGGTCAGGGCAGCCTGCTAAACCTACGACAGATGCCAAAGGAGAAAAGGAATAAGGGAGAGAGGCTTAAAGATTGGGAAAGGAAAGTAGAACAGTGATAGTGAAAATAAAAATAATAATAAAATGTAATATATACATGGGCCACCAAGATTGCAGGGCCGCCAAGATTATTAGGGGAGTGGAGCATCTACCCTGTGAGGATAGGCTGAGAGAGCTGGGTCTCTTTAGCTTGCAGAAGAGGAGACTGAGGGGGCACCTCATTAATGTCTGTAAATATGTGAAAGGTGAGTGTTAGGAGGACAGAGCTGGGCTCTTCTCAGTGTCGTCCAGTGTTAGGACAACGGGCAATGGAAGCAAGCTGGAGCATAGGTAGATATAAATAAATCAAAAACTTTATATCACGTAGATATAAATGAAAACGTTATATCAGGTAGATATAAATCAAAACTTTAATGGTAAGGGTGAGAGAACACTGGAACAGGCTGCCTAGAGAGGTTGTGGAGCCTCCATTTCTGGAGACATTCAAAACCCGCCTGGACACATTCCTATGTGACCTCATGTAGGTGATCCTGCTCTGGCTGGGGGGGTTGAACTAGATGATATTTCGAGGTCCCTTACAACCCCTAACATTCTGTGATTCTGTGATATACAAATATATACAAACTCGTTATTGAACCCAACCCTCTCCCAGTGGCAATTACATCACTGTCATCGCTGATGCAGTGGAGCAGACACTGGGGAAGTCCCAGACTGGACCCAGTGGCAGACAGGAACCGTGTGCAGGAGCTGGAGGCTGGAACTGGATTCAGGAGTACATAGATCAGGATCAAAGGCAGAATGGAAGGAGTCCTCTTTCAATGCCAGCCATTGAAGAGGAGGGGTTGGCCCTTGTGATCCTTCAGCTTTATACCAGATATGAGGTACATGGAATGGAAAGCCTCATTGGTCAGTTTGGGGTCACCTGTTCTGACTACTCCTCCCCACAGGTGCGGCAGTTTACTTTCTGCAGTCCCCCACCCCCCTAATGTGGTACAGAAGATTTAGCAGTGACTTTGGTCTCCAGAGGTGCAAGTATAAGCAGGAGCCTTTCTGCGCACCAATACTGGGTGCTAACTCTAAACATGGAGTGTTGTCATTGCTAGAGGCAGGGACTGTCTGTGAAAACATGCTGTTAACTTTAGAAAGTGCAGTTAGTTAGAAACTGAGCTGAAAAGTAAAGTCACTGAACAGAATTAGTTCTATTCTAACTCAAACCAGGACATCCACTAGTACAGGGAGTAGTGAAAATTGAAAATGGAAAAAATCATACATAATCTCTTTCCTTTGGAACACTTTAATTTCAAATATCTTCCTGTAGTCAGTTCTCTTTAACTCCTGGAAAGCAAACTAATACAATGACATGTACTCCATTTTAGGATAAATAAAATGAGGAGGAAGAGCTCTGAACTGCAAGGCTAAATTATAGCAGTTAACTGCGTAAATTAACAGGTATCCTATCATATGAAATTATTGTGTTTCCCCCAAGCAGAGGTTTGCAGCAACCAGCAGTGGTCATGGTATGTGATTAGTGTTTTAAGAAACAGGTGAGCCTGTATCAAAGCACTAGTGACTGATTTCTTGTGTACAGGGTAATCACCTGGCTACCAAGAATGTGAGAAACATCTCTCTACCTCTTTATGCTTAAAAATAGAAATTTGTCCCCATTATGTTTAAAT
This sequence comes from Todus mexicanus, assembly GCA_013389965.1. Classification (NCBI taxonomy): domain Eukaryota; kingdom Metazoa; phylum Chordata; class Aves; order Coraciiformes; family Todidae; genus Todus; species Todus mexicanus. Next base: position 9,255 of record WEIS01020283.1, on the reverse strand, counting down.
ATATATTTGTTCAAACATGAAACTAAAATAGATTTTACAGTCTTGAAGGAATATTTGTCTTTTGATCAACCAGAATCAGAACATTCAAAATATGTAACAAGCATTTCTTTGGTGTTGAAGGTGTCAACCTCTCCCTTCACTTTTTTATCCATGCTATTCTATAAGGTTCTAGCTGCTAGGAAAATTTGAGTCTTATCCCCTTTTCCAATGTACATCTCATATGGAGTTAAAATGACAATATTTTTTGCTAATATCTCTTTCATGAATACTTTTTTAGATATTTCTAGAGGCCAAATAATAATGATGCTTAATGGTTTATGCTATGTTAACATATTCTTCAATATATTTTTATGTCATTATTCCCAGTGGAGAAACTTAGTTTCTTCAACTTCTGTAGGGAGGAACTCTGACTAAGTCTATTTTACCTAAAAAACTCCTTCCATTTTCAAATCTGAAGCAGCATGAAATATACTTTAGTTTTCTTTGGCTTCTGCTCACAGATTATATGTCTCTGTCTCTATGTATTTAATTTTAACAATGCAAGATTTCCATACAAACTATGGAAGAGATGTTTTATCATTCTAGTTTCTTCAGTATAGGGTGGAGCCTTTTTGTTTGTGTGAAGCAAAGTAATTGTCCATTTGACATAAAGAAAATTCCCTGCCTGTGAAGAGGTCAGTGATTCATATTCTACAGAAGTCAAGGTGGGATCTGTTAATGAACATTATGTCTCTCAACTGAGCCTGCTTGATGATGTTCTTCAGAAAGAGTCATCTCATGAAAAGAGAGATACCATTCTTAAAAGGGTCTGGAAAGCTTGCTGTTTATTATCAAAATACTCTATTTTCACATAAAGGTCAGGTTGGAACAGGTCCAGTGATTAGACTGTGGCAGTTATCTTACAAAGAGCACAGAATGACAGGAAATGTCTCTTTAATTTCAATCACATTAGTAACCTTCCGCATGAGGGAGGTCAGCCAAGGGGTCTGTAATAGATTGCTTTTACCATTGTTTTCTATTACACCTGTCATTAGCTTGTGAGACTTCAGATCAAAAGGTCTTTTCAACATATCTCAGATAGGTAATTGACATTTTATTATTATTATTATTTGCTTTGGATCTTGTTTGCTCTACTAATGACAGGGTCCTTAAAAACAAAATTATTTTTTCCTGCTCAAAATAAGTATTAGTCTACAAAAAGCACTTGGTTCAAGAGTTATCTCTGAAAGTTTCATGATTTTGTTGGCATCAAATGCTAAGGCATTAAAAACCATGAGTTATTGCTGTTAAATGTTTGTAACATTTAGCTTGATGGTTCAGCACAAGTGCAAATGTTGATGTTGCAGAAGTTGTTAATAATTAATGTCTTTTAATACAAAAATGTTAAAAATTGGCTTGAATTTATTAAAATCTGCCTCAACCTTAAAACTGTCTTTTTGGCAGCTATCAGATCCAATATGACCAAAAGTTATGAGGGTTTTAATAGATCTAGTTTTGTGAGAAAAAGCCTCTTGTTAATAACAGTGTTTACCTTTTAAATTGCTGAATAAGAAATGCTACTAGGATATTAAACACTGCCTAATGTCACATGCTTATAGGACTTTGCTTATTGCAACTCACTCTTATTTAACTTCTTCAGTTAGATTCTGTTGTCTCAGGAGATGGTAGAATGCTAGTATTGAGATATTATTTCATGGATTATCTCTATCCATCACTCCTCCCTTGCGTTACATTGCCTTCATTTAAGCATTGTACCTATTATCAGGTGTTTACTGACATTTGTATTTACCTTTTTATATCAAGACTGCATATATCATCTCTATTCCTGAAAGAATTTTGTTCATGTTTTTGTGTTCCTCTAACTGCATGAGTTTGAAGTGCCTCAGCAAAATACAAATCTAATGCTCCAGTTCTTCCAGCTTTCAATCACCTTCCATCACCTTCATATCAACTCCTAAGACCTCAGCCCCCTTAGCTCTTCTGAATCTACTTTATAGTCTCTCCTCTCCCACCTTTAAGATTATCTTCTCCTTTGCCCCAGAAGTGACCACATCCTCATTTGCTACCTCTTTCCAGCCCAGTCAGACCCCTCCCATCCACTCTACTTCCACCATCATCCCATTGACTTGAATATCATTATTTTACAATCCCCGCTTTCTTCCATGCTCCTTCCTTAACTTCTTCGAGCCTAATCACCTCATACATCTTGGTCCCTACCCTCCAATCCAAAGGTTCTCTGGTCTGTATAATTCCTTGGTTCTTTTTCCTCCTCCTGTCTGATTTCTCCCTCTTTTATATCTGCTCCTCACAGATGCTGCTGCTGCCACATATACTCCAGTGCTAATAGCTTGCTTCCTTTGCTGGCCATGACTACTTCCATACCTACAAGGCTTCTGCTATAAAAAACACTTCTGTTCTAAAAAAGGATTAAAAATAAGACGACTCAATTCCCTGCCCAAATCCTCCCACATGAGTAGGACACATTTCCTGGGTGTTATACAGGTTACCATCCCTATTTTTTTTGGCCCTTCAGAGAAGATAGGAGGTGAGGAAAGAAGAGAGATTCAGTGCCATAAAAATAGTTATTTAAATTGCTTTTGAATTGCAGTTCATGTAAACAAAGGTATTGACTTACTACACCTTAAAAGAACATTTCATGGAGAGGAAGGGCAGGATAAAAAATAAACATGAGCTCTGCTTTATATACAATCATTGTAAGTATGATAGGAACACCTAATGAATCCAACCAGAGTTCCTGTTATAAATACCACTTTAAGAATACAGTGAAAAAAAAAAAAAACCCTGTAAAAACATTAGAATAACAAACACTTGTGAAGGTTGTCCCAGAGGAGAAACCTGCTTCACATGCCTTCAGCAGTGCTGCCTCACTATCTTCTCTCTGATCTCAGCTACGTTTTAGGAGTTCCTAAAGTTACGTTTTAGGACTGTTGCCTACTAGAGGTACTACCAGAGCAAGCTAATTATTGTTGTAGATATTGTGCAGCTGATTCTTGATTGCAAATCATTCATCATTATGTTGATCTCACTGGTAGGTTGTATCTTTTTCACATATTTTTTTGATTATGTGTGGGAAGGAGCATTGTTGACTGAATGCAGCCTTTCTAAAAGCATTTTTTCCAAGTTGAACTTCTGAAAATATATAATTTTGCCTAATATTCCATCTTGCCTTGTGCAAAGTGATGGCTTATTAACTCATTTGTTTGCCAGCTAAATATTTCTATAATTTTGTGCTTTTTTTTGTTGCGGGTTTTTTGGTAGTTTTTTGTTGTTTTTGTTCTTTTTCCTTTACTAGAACCTAGGACAAGGATGTCAAGATGCCTATGTTGCTAGCTTGTTGCCATCTTTGTTGTGGATACATTTTCATTGCTGTACCCATTCTTCATTCTTAACTCATCTAAAATGTCAGGGTTTTTTACACCACCACCAGGTTCACAACATCCTAAATTAACAAGTATATTGAAATCGGTGAATCTTGCTACTATGAAGAAGAAAGACAAAAATGTTATCTTGAGTGCCCTATTTCTTACTTGCTTGTGCAGTGATTCTCCAGCTTTGGAGAGGTCTTTCTGTGTAGTTACTTGTAACTGCTCTCTGGGACAGCCTTTTGAAACTACATTGAGTTATCTGTATTCAGCTGAACAGTGCCAACCCAAAGCATTTTCTTCTGTTTTAACCAGTAGAACGGTTTGCAATCTAAGTACTTTTCGTTTAGTATTTATATAAAAGGTATTTCTAAAAACTTTAAATTTCTAACTGTATTTCCTAACGAAATTACTGCTTAATGGAATTATTTCTTAGCCTGAAATTTATTTCATAGAGCAACACTTCCAGTTGTATTCATGTGGGTCATGGTGGATTTTCTTTTCTCTGCTGTCTTGATGTAGATGCCTACTACCAAATATCCCTGGAATGCACTATGAGAGTCACCTAAACATCTGTATTTTAGTGTTGTTTTTAAGGAATTGTTTAATGTATTTGTCTTAACTTGTTTTCCTCAGTTGTGTCGCAGTAAAATAAAAGCAGAATTTGTTTTTTGGCTTGTTTTTGGAGATTGTCCTTGGTATAGTATTACTTCCCTTAAAAAATAAGTTGATTTTTTTTGGTAATATGTAGATGCTTCTGCATTAAATGTCCAGAACTTGAAGTCAGATTTGATATTAAAATTCTCTTGGATTCAGAAAACCAGCTTTTATTTAGCAGATATATTTCTCACTAAATCCATGCATGATTTGTTGTAAAGATACAGAAAAGTTTTTTTTCTCCCTGTTTGCTCTTTCTTCAAAGATAAATTGTTGCTTTTCCTTCACAGTAGATGATTAGCTACATAGACAGCAGGAATGCAATCAAAAGGATTTTGTGGCCTCGAAATCTGCTTCACCTATAGGAGCTTTAAAATTAAGTATTGTTTATATTTGGCAGACAGTATTACTAACTTATTACTAACTAATCTTCACACTAATCTATTCCTTTATTTCTTGCTGATACCAGTCATCCTGGTAGTCATTTGCTAACACTACTTTTTCTAATCCTGGAGACAAAGAGTGTTCTGTTCAAAGGAATGGTCTGATCTTTTGTTTCAGTCTTTTGCTGTCCTGACATCTTTATAGGGGCTCATCAGTAGCAGGACATAACCTTTTCATACTGAATGACTGATACAGATAATGCAGGAGCAGGCTATGAGAGACTTAAAAGATGAAGACAAGAGCTTATGTTTGTAAAATAAAACGAAGGAGAAACAGTGAAGAGATGACAAAGACAAAGCAAAGGGCTTATGAAAATGATCTCTTGAGCAATGTTTTCTGGAAGAATATTGATTCTGTGAGATTACATTTGTCAAGGCCAAAAGGAAAGGGCTGCAGCTATTGAAATATGATGAAAATTTTGCACTTTATGTGCAAAGCAAGAGAGAAAAGCTGTGTCTTAGACACCCAGTAGAGAACTATCCGCAAGTTCAGCGCTCAACGGAACATGAGAGTCTAGAGTAAAAGTGTCACCCATGACTCAGTGATAAGCAAGGTGTTGGCTGCACGAAGATGGTAATAGAAGAGCTTTGAGAAGGAAGAGGCATAGCAGTAGATTTAGAGTTTCTAAGGGATTGTGGTCTGAGACTTGAAAGGAAGACCTGTAATGCAGAGTAATAATGTGTGACACCAAATGTTAATGTGTCTGGGCTCTAATTGTTTGGTTTCCAGCTCTGCAACAGGCCTCCTCTGGGCTCTTCAATAAGGCATTCAACCTTTCTGTGTCTTTGTTTCCCCATCTGCCAATGAATGATAAAAATCTAGTTCACAGGTGCATTGTGTGGCTCAGTTAATTAATTTTTTGAGGATTTTTTTTGAGTCATCAGATGGCGCAGCTATAAGAATGCTAAACCCATTCATTTGAAATCGCCACTAAAAACAAGAAATGCAGAAATAGCCCTGTTCTGCAAAGCTCTATATATTTAATATTAATTACTTTGTCATATGTATCAAAGTACAGTTTTGTAATACAACAACATGAAAACAGGATAAAAGAAAGATTGAACTGCCCAAAAAGGCAGAAAAGCACACAACAGGAATAAAAAAAAGGACATGAGTAAGCAAGACATTTAACTAATTTTTAAAGATGGTGGCATCTAGCCAGTGTCTGGTTAGGCATTTCTGTAAGTCCTGTGGCATGTCTAGCTGCATTTTCAGATGATTCAGTGCATTTACAAATCTGGCCCGCGCATCCAAAGCCACCAATTTTGAGGCCATTAGCATGTCCTCCATAGCTGCATGGGAGCTCACCCAACTCTGTCTCCAGCCCCATGGGATTCATTGTCATGAGTCCTCTGAACAGTGGATGGTGGTGAGGAGACCTTTGAAATGGACTTTGAACTTGAAATGAATCTCTGTTTTAACAAATAGGAAAATCGTTATAGAAATGAGGAGGGAAGCTGAGAGGGAAGAAGAGGGCTCTCTGTCCTTCAACCAGGCTGCTGACATCCCCTCTTTCCAATAGCAACCTGAATGGTCCTACCTCTTAAATAAGAGTTCTCAAATTTTTCTTTATTCAGGCAAAGCTGTGGGGCAGGACAGCTAGAACCTGCAGCCACAGTCTGAGTTGCTCTGGATGCTCTGGATACAGCTCCCAACACAGTGCCATAGCTGTGAGTAGCTGGCTGTGCTGTGGACAGCTGGACACGAGCCCTGGCAGTGCACATGTGGCTCTGTGTGCCATATATGAGGGGCAAAACAGCCTTTGGTTGCACAGGTACTTGAAGAGCTGAGCCAGCTTAGCATATGAAACACTGTGTCCTGCTTCCTGTCCTGCATTTAGCTGCTTCTGTGACATTTTGGCACACTCAAGGGCCAATGATTAGATGGAGGCATAATTTTTTGTTGTTGTTTAACTATTTGGAGTGTTTAGCATTGGTTATATAAAAAAACAATCAAACAAAAAGCAAGAACAAAAACAACCAAAAATGTGCAACTGGTTTTTAGTCATTATCAGCTTGATGATGCCAGCAAAGTCTGAAGAGAATGCTTAAAAAAATTATCTAGAAAAATTAAGACATGCAAATGTCTGTATCATTTATTAGCGGCAAAAATTCCTTACAAAAAGTGCTCTGAAATACTAATCCACCTAGACAGAAGCTAACATCATGTTTCAGCTGAAGGAAACTGCTGGCCACAGCAGGAATTAGGCACAACTAATAATATGGAATGTAAAATGAATGGTCACAGTATGCAATAATGTATAAATAGAACTTCAGGTAGCTAAATTTCTAGAGAAATGAAAGAGAAAAGGAAAAAAACCCCACAAACCCCAGATTTGCAGATGTCACACAAGTCCTGTTCACATTCTGGGTTGATTGATTTATTACAAATTTTAAGTATTTTGAATGTTGTCCATCCCCATCAGTCATTTTTAAAGGAGCTATTGGGAAGTGCACAGGTAGATAGATACACATTTTAACCCTGAGTTGTTAGGACTTTTTTTGCATGCTTTTCTTTCTTACCATTTTTGATCTGATTTATTTCCTCTGGCATCTTTTATCCCATTCTAAATCCTTATTTCGAGTAATTTATTGTGTAATATAATTATGTAAAGAATTTTAAGATTGATGTTGTGCATTAGTGGTTGCGACTGTTTAACTAATCAGCCTGTTTTGTTTGGATTTACTGCTGTGTACAGTTTTTTAAGGAGCAAATTCTCTACTTCTTGTTAGCTGCTAGTAACCTGTATTTCATGTACTTTCCTATATGACTTAGTCCAGCATCAGGTATTAAAAGAACAAAACAAATTTCTCTTAACTCATTACTGAGATAATTAATATTAAAATCTTCTGACAACAAAATATTTGAAGGAAGCAGAACTAGAGCAGGGTGAAACTAGTGCTTTTGGTACCAGAGCAAGAGCAGAAGACTGCAGAACCAGGATTTCTTAAGCAGGAGAGGTAACCCAGGGCCAGGGAAGGTGGACGACAACAAGGCTGCAGCAAGGCTTTGCACAGAGGCACTGCTTGGTATTTGCCAGCTTCATTTAGAAGCAAAGGGAGCAGGCAGCTTCAGCAGCCACGAGGGATTGCCTGGGAGGACAAATTCCCTAGCAGCAGCCTGAGGAGTGATTCACATTCAGGGAGTGGATTACAAGGAGACGTTTATAATCTGAAAGATTGATATGGCACCCATTAATTACACACTTTCTTTAACTGGAAAGCAGATTCCTTTCTTTCTTTTTCATCTGTACAATCTAGTCTTTCCCTGAATTCTAGTACAGTTGATGCAAGTTGGGAGGTTTTTTCCCCTCTTTTTTAGTCTGTCTAATATTTATTGGTTTCTTTAACTTTTCTTTATAGGCCCTATCAGTGTCCACAAGACTGGGAGTATTGTTCTTGAAAACGAATGCAGGATTATAAAATAATGTTTTCTGTTTAACAGATTTCCTGTATTTGCCAGAAAATTAAAACATAATTTTCTGTTGTGTGAAACACACTGGAATCTCTGTAGTGTCAGCTTCCAGCACTCAGATGAGCTACTGGAAATAAAAGCTTGATTCTATATTAGCATGCTGGCACCTTGTTTTAGCTCATGAAACAACAGTAAAATTCACAACTTCAAGGTAAACTATGTCTGCCAAAACTACCTGAAGTTCATAAGAGTAATTAAGTCCTAAACCCAGAAGAATAATTAAAATACGCAAAACACCTATTGATCTTGAGCATCTGGTGACTTGTCAGTAACCACAGACAAATCCAGCCTGCTTTAACATACTGTTAATTTTGCAGTCTTCGATTAGATAGATTTTTTTTTGGTTTGTATCCATAAAACTGAAGGGATTAGCCCTGCCATTCATTATATTCCTTTTAATAAATGACCTCAGTTTTGTATCCCAGGAGGAAGATTTGCAACAGTGAATGTTTCTGTCAATTGAAAATTGAACTTTTCCATGGGATTTTCCAAAAGATTAAGTGGGTATCTTTAGGCATGAGACTCAGGTCAACTCCATCTTGTAAGTAGCATGTATGATTTTATTTGGTTTTAACTGTGGCTTTTTGGTTGTTTTTTTTGTGTTTAAGATCTTCAGCTGCAGTCAAGAGCAGTGTCTCTGAGACCACTGGATTTTACTTCTTCTGCTGTCTTTGAAATAAAAATGTAACTCACGAGGTAAATGATACACGAAAAAATAAATAGTGGAATACAAATGGATAATGGTTATACTTGCATCAAGCTCAAGGGAAAAATACCTTTCTCTTAGAGATGTTTCATAGCTTATTGATCTTTCCAAGATTATTTTTCTTCAACCTCAGATTCTACCAAAAAACAACTGACCTTTTCTTTTTAAATAACATATATATTCGTTGTTTTAATGGACTGGAACCATAGGGCCAGGTCCTGCCCTGCTAAATTCCATTGATGACAGCAGAGTACAACTTGGAATAATGTCAGCCAAAATATCTTTCTGTTAAATTACTGTTTTCAAGTTTGAAAAAAACTACACAGTGTAAAAACCACCAAAACCTACAAGACATCCTGAAAAAAAACCCCAACAAACCCAAAACAAAACCCAAATCCAAACAACAAGAAAACAACTACAAAACCCCCCTTTGTGTGTGCCATGTGATTATCTGGAAATTGGCTTAGTTGAAGATTGCATTACAGTTTGAACTTGGATACAAATTCATAGAAAGTTAGCTCAAGCTCACAAAATCTCAGAACCATTTCAGGTCAATTTCAGGTATTTTGCTTATGAAGCACTGCAATACCA
>WEIS01020281.1:22703-34019 GCA_013389965.1 Todus mexicanus | reverse complement strand
CCCTTGGCTGCCGGTAGCCCCGCCGGGGAGCGCCCCCCGGGCGGGGGGACGGGACTGGACGGCACCGGGAGCGGGAGCAGGAGCGGGCAGGAGCCAGTGACTGCGGGCTCTCCCCGCCGTCCGGCCGCCGGGGCCGCGCAGCGCAGGCAACTTCTCCGGCTTCTGCGGGGCACTTCAGCACATGCCGCCGAGCGCACCTCGGAGGAGGAGGGAGGGAGGGCTCCGCCGCCCCGGCCCCCCCCCCTCAGTNGGGACGAGGGGAGGCTTTTCTCCGCCGTGTCACAGGCAGCGGCTCCGGGGGAGGTCGCTGAGACGGCGGCGGGAGCATCCCCGGCCGGGGCTGCGCCGGGGACTGCCCCGGCTGCAAAGCTTTCCTCCGAGCCGCAGGACTTCCCCGGGATTAGGAGCATCGGAGTGTGCCCTCCGCATAAATATTGAACGCCGCTACTGGGTCGTGTTTGTGTGGACCTAATACAGAGCCGCCGACAGACAACGCGTTGGGACGACAGTAACGCTGTCATGCTAACGTGGGGCTGGAGCCGGAAAATAAGAAAGGATGAATGCTCCTACTTAAATCGACTAATATGCCGAGAAAAAAAAAAAAAAAAAAAAACTAAAATAAATCACTCTCTCAGTGTTGGCTGGGACTTTCAGAAATCCCCCTGCCGCTGCCCAGAGGTGCCGGGACAGCCTTCTCACTACTGCTCTCCATCCTTGCCATTCTGGACCCGGCTTCTCGGTTGGAGAGATTTAAGGATGTGTTAAATGCTGCCGAGGGTAATAACACCAACACGTGGCTTGAGTAATCCGAGGAGTGAACCCCGGTCTGGAAAACTGAGCTGCTGAATCTGAGCCCACTTCTTCCACCTGCCCCCAAACTTTTGCACACAGGGACTGCAGAAACACAGGATCATTATACACAACTAGGATCTAGATCAGTGTCTGAAAGCCTCCCCCTTTCCTGTATTTTGCTTGCATACTTCAAAAACTATCTCTGTTCATTTTCTCTTTTGAAGCTCTTTAGCTCCAATCTTGTAAGCAGTTGCAGATGTGTTTATCCACGGCATTCAGTCCCGTGGAATCTACGGGAACATAAGCTGTACATCAAGTTAAATGCACACATAAAAATTTGCAGAATAAAGGCCTTATTTTCCGTAGTGAAGAAATAAGAAAGGAAAAAATCAAGTCCTGCACTTCTTTCATAAACAAAGCAAATCTGCAGAGTTTCATGAAATGTGATATATTATCCATTTTGCTTCCCAAAGGAATGCCTGATCTCTGTTTTCCCTGAATCTAGTACATCTTCTAGAAATGTTATCAGACTTTGCATGCTGTTGCAGAATACGAATGATCATTTTCTGGTACTCAAATCAGTTTAAGGAAACCAGTTTATAAGGAATCTACCAGTTTCCTTATCTATTCCTTATATTTCTTTATATATTCCTACCTAAGGATTATATAGAGGTCTGCTCTCCCTGGAAGGAATTGAGCCTTTGTTTTTATCTCGCAGCTCAGTCTAACAAAGGCTTCTAATCTTAACTACTCTTAATTATAAGTATGGTGATACGCGGGCTAATTGTGTTTGTATGTCCTACGAGGACTAAGATTTTGCTCCCTAACTAGCATTCCCACATATTTAATGTGATGTTATTTGGCTGCCACCTGTTATAACAGGCCCAAGAACAGAAACATTTTGTTATCTGAAAATAACCTTCATTATTTGTTGACTGAAGTTTGACGCAAAAAGGTAGAAAACTATCGCTATGTGATTTGGAGAAAAAAAACCAACAAAAAACAAAACAAAACACAACAAACAGCAAACTGACACTGCAAAATAGCATCCAAAGCTACAGGTTTAAAATGTCAGATTCTGTATGTTTCATTAAACCCTTTAAAAGTGGGCACAGAAGAAGTGCCTGAGTGCTTTTAAGATTTTGTATGCAGGCTGTCAGTATCAGGCATTAGTAAACCAGGCAGTTTCTCTCTATCACTTTCTGCAATGGTTTTAAAGTTATGTTTGTTCCCATCAGCAGCACAGGGAGATATTCAGGCAAAGATGAGCTTCAAGAGCAGAAGAAGCTTGCGATACAGTGGAACAGTTTGAATGTCATTTAGAAATATTTTTAAATTTTAGTCACATTTTAACTTAAATACAATTGAACAGTTACAAGTTTTACAGGTTAAGGTTTTTGTGAAGCCTTCTCAGAAAAGTGGTGAGTGCCAGGTAGCTGGGCTAATGAGTTCTACTACTTTTAAAGAGGGATGTACAGCTGCGTGTGATGGCACAGGAGCATCACTCTGGCCTTCTCAATATACGAGGGCTGACATCTTCCAAAACCAGCTGAGGGAGTCAGTTGCACAACTCAACTTTGACAAGATTAGTCTATAAATTGAAGGGCCAGTATCGAAAAGGGTATCTAAAAGATTTAAGGTGCATGCTAGTAAGAAGTCATGAGACCAATTCCTTTTAAGCCAAGTTGAAATAGCACAGTCCAAATATTGGAGCAAGCCATGAGTGACGGGACTTAAGGCTGTTTATATTCACCTCCAACTTTGGTCCCATTACTCAAGCAAAGCATCAAGAGGTTTGCAGCCCCTGTCCGCCCCTCCTTGGGTTTCTTGTCAGTCTGGAGACTTATGATAAGAAGGTGCTGCTGGGTACTGTGTTAAATAGCTCATGTGCCTCGAGTCATCCATCATTGTAAAACTGTACATTACTAGATTAACCTCTTCTTCATATTAGTAATGATGGGTTTCTAAAATGTAACTTGACCAGATACAGGTCAAGGGAGGTATTAACTTAATAATTTGCTCTGAAATACTACTCTCTGCAACTATTTCTGTGCACAGATGGTTCCATATAGCCATTTTGATGAGAAATAACAAAGGCATGGGGCTCCAAAGAAACGATTTGTGTACAGCTAGGAAAATACCTTGTTTTTTAATTTGTTGTAAGTTGTAAGTGTAGACATGGATTTCATGGGCGCTGCCTCTGAAGCTTGCAACTCCTTTGGTCTTTCTGCAAAGAGTGATGGAAAATACATCAGATCATGGATTTTTTTTTTTTCAGTAAAGTCCTGATAATGACTCCCAGTTTTCAAAACTTCCTCTAGGCCATCAACACCTTGTATGCAATCTCATTTTATGAGCTTATAGGATAGAGTTTTGGTTACTCATACAAAATAAAAGAGCATATCTCACCTTCACTGAATTGCTGTGGAGATGGCCCTCCCTAGACAAGTATCACAAGAAACATGGATAAACTTCAGACAGCAGTTTCCAATTCCATACCAGCTTATACCGCGGCCAGCAAAGAGCTGATAAGGGACCCCCATAAAGCTGTGGTTTATGTTATGTTAAGATTGCACACAAACACCTCTCAGTATTCACACTGGTGCTTTTAAGTCTTGGAAGAAAAGCTCTATAAATGAGTAACCTTATTGTATATCATGCAGCTGGGTACACTTCACCCAAACAGGGGATTCGCATGTTACAGTTTTCCAAGTCTGCCTAACTTTTTCTGCTTTTTAACCTGAATGATCCATCCATCCTTCATTCATCTGGGTATATGAAATGTTTACAGATAGACTTTATCATACTGACCCCACTCACACCAAAAAAAAACCCACCAACAACCCACACACAAAAAAACCCACAGACCAAACCACAAAACAAACAAACAAACAAAATCAACAAACAAACAAAAAACCCAACAAAAGCAAAGAAAGAAACAAAAAACCCCAAACCAAACCATGGTCAAGAGCTCAGAAAATGTCCTTCTGTAGAAAGCCCAGAAACAACTGGAATTTATACAGGGAAGAATTACTGCAACAGCCCACATCAGTCAGTGCTCCACTGACCCTTTCAGCCTCCGTCAGGCATTTCTGTGGTCATAGCTGGATTCTCCTTGCATACGTCAAAATCAAGGATACCCATAGCGCTTAATCCCTTCTCTTTAAGTGCTAAATGAACCACACTTCATAACCTACTAACATGTTGGTCAAAACACATCAGTAAGGTATTGTATCTCAGAGTATTATTAACTATTCACAGTATTATTAACTATTCACTTCTCACAAACCCAGCTTCCATGTGGCTGTTACTTACAAGATCAAGTGGTGGATGATTGGGGAATGGCTGTTTCCAAGCCAGAACAGGTTGCCAGAGAAGCAGAGGAAATTAGCATTATCATCATCCATTGCCTTTGCAAGTTATGACTAATTCCCCAAAGAAGTGCCACTGTCTAGCAGGGGACTCTTGTCTCTCCTTGAGGATTGCAAGTGGGCCAAAGGGAGTGGATTGGGACAGTGGTCCTACCTTTAGTGGTTTTGGGGTTGGTTTTGCTTTGTTGGGTTTTTTTATTCCAGAAGACATTTTCAGTAACATGTCAGGTTTAACATATGGCACTGGGGAATACACCTTCTGTTTAGTTTAAAAAATGCTGCTAAGAAAAATGCTAAGGGAAAGACTTTCTAATTAAAAGCCGAAACAGCCAAAACACTGGGTTGTAAAACAGGCTGACACTCGGTGATTTGTGCTGGCTTAAACATACCAAGAAAAGGAACTTCCTTTCCATCATTCTTCTCTGTTTCTTCACCCTCATGTCACCTGTATAAATTACCTTCTTTCTTACTTCAGTCCAGTGGCATTAAGCACTATTTATGTTTAGTTTATAATTAGAGATGGTCAGGTGAGTAGATATGGCTTTATCTTGGACAAGTTTTATTTTTCTTTTTATAGGGGAACAGATGTAAGAGGAAAGGCCGTGGTGCTGCACTATGCTGTGGGTAAAGTCCTATCTAGTGAGAAGCTGAAGTTTCTCACAGGACAGGCAGGCTCCCCAGTAATCTGGATCCTTCTCTTCTCCTTCTTCCTCCTTTCTCTCTTATCATCATCACTTGCTTTTTGGTCACCTCTTAAGTTGGAAGAAACATCTAAGGAGGCATCAATGGAGCTGGCTACCCATTCACCCTCTGCTGTGAAATTTTCTTTCCTCATACTTCAGTTCCTTTAAAACTACTTAGTAGTACACCGCTAAATTGTAACACATTTGTTACTCAAAAGCCAGCACTTTATATCTCTAGCTTTAGGACTAAAATACCTACTTGCATATGAGAATTAAATATTTTAAATTTTCAGATTAGGTGGCTGAGATATATTATTTTCCTCAGATGTTCTGTTTTCATATTTATCTACGTGTATTCAGCAACTGATTTTTCTTTTTCTTCCTTTCATTTCTTTTTCCTCATTTCAGCAGCAATTTAAGAAGGAAAACAAGTGTCCTCATTCTCCACTAGCGAGTTTTAGTTAAAGTATATTTCAATTTCTCTACAAAGGGGTTTTTTTCCCTCGGTGTTTTTAAACACTGCTTCTTGAAAGTGGTTTTTTCCAAGCATGAGCTGTTTCAATTCCACAAGTTCAATAATACCATGTTGTTGGTGGTGGGATGTGGAGCACAGATATAATACTGTTTCTTCCTTTCACTGAATAATTACACTTAAAACTGGCTAATTGAAATCAATTAGTGGTAAGAAGTTAGTCTCAAGGGGAGAAGAAGAATTTGTGGACACTCCAGATTGTGTTAGAAACTAACATTTCCACATCTAGATCGTGTCTTATCTGCTAGTTCAGCGCATTTTTCACTGAAAAATACAAGGAACGTGGTAGTGGGCAAGGCAAAGGTTTATTTCCATTAAAATATATATTAAACCACATTTTTAAAAACATCTGTGGATAATCTTTTCATCCATTTAACTCTACATGTTCAGATGTCTGGTACTGGATATCAATGCAGACAGAGTTTGGTGTTTCATAAGGTATTATAAATATCCTGTGCTCTTCTGTTTCTTTCAATATCCCATTTCCCATTTTATGAGGAAAAAATATGGATGTTCCCTCATGGGTGTCCTGATTCAGCTCAGCTGGACAGCCCCTCCTTATGCATGAGCACTTGTCATGCTTTACCATCCCCTGCCTCAGGCCCATTTTTGTGTCAAATAGACATTATATGAGTATGTGAATGTATTTAGCCAGCTCCACCAGTTGTATCCTCCTATAGACTCCCTGAGTAACTGTAGGGTATATGCAAAGATCTTCGCCTTCCCAATGAAAATACATTAGGGAACTCTGACTTGCCAAATACCCTGGATAAGCATAAAATAGACAAGTTTTGCAGAAAAGTGGCCAAAATTTAACAGCTGAGGGAAATACAGCCTGCAACAATCCTTCAAGAAGAATGATCTGTAAAAAAAAATAGCAAACATCTACAAAGAGAATCTCTGTGAAATTCCTCAGTCCAAATTCTGATTGATCCCAAACTTTCTCCTCCATAAGGACTGCAAGGAAGAAAGTCAGCATGTGTGTATGGTTGCTGGGTTTCTATAATTGATTCCAACAAAGCACTTTGAGACATGCTAAAACATGGCTTTCTTCGGGCTAGCCTTTAAAATGGAGCAAGTGCCGAAAGGGAGTCCTGAAAACAGAGGGATAAATTACAAAAGGGAAGAGAAGTTCAGCTGAATGGGCAGGATCATTTACCTCAATGCTTGTCTTGGCCAAGATTTGCCTGGGTTTGCTTTTACTGAGATACTGAGGAATAGATGCTTTTTATTTCTCCACAAAATGAATAATGCGAAACAATCAAACATGGCCTTTGAATGTAGAATACCAGTTATTGATTTTAAAAAATAAATAGTAACTCAGTGATGCAACTATTCTGAATGCATCAGCAGTGCTTAAATTTTAAAAAATGCTTAAATTACATGAAAATATCCTCTCTGGTAATTCTAGATGCCAGTCTTTCAAGCCACACGAGTCTCTCTTGATTTCCAGGGTGGTTGCAAAGTTGCAGTTTCATTAAGGATCAAAATACTTTATCAATACATTTGATCATTTGGTGGGGCCCAGAGCATACAACCAGGTTTCTGTAATGCTGGTTACCTCACAAAAAAATATTTTAGAATCACTTTATCTTAATGCATTGGTACTATTTTGTCTCTGCAAGTAAACTCCTGCCCCTGTTGCCCTTAATAGTACTGGCCCCATAGGCACCCGTCTCGGAAGAAATAAATATATATAGCTATTTTGGTTATAAAGATCTAGAAGCTACTCTGATGCAATTTATTTCATTATGCTGTAAGCTTCAGGCCACCAGTCTACCAAACAGTCATGGCTGCTACTCTGCTGTTAGAAAAGTATTAATTTGACCACTCACTTGTAACTTGGATCTCAAAAGGAGTTTCATGATTAAGAAGTTTTCGGTGAGAATTCATACTCGTTACCAAAATGGCAAGATTTAACCCCTGTGGGTATAAAATTCTTGATCACAGAACTATATTATTTCAAATAATTTGTTAATTAAATAAGACCAGAGCACTCAAAGGCATAAAAATTAAGGAATGAAAACATTCTAGTAGAAAACTCATTCACGTTGCAGGTGATAAATAATTCTTTGTGTCATATCTCTTACGAACATGACTAATAACTGAAAAGAAGATTTCAGCTTTTAGTTCATTTGAATTTCTTTATTCCTTAGAGAAGAAAATTAATTAACTACATTTTGATCACAATTATCCTCCTTGCGATTCTGGAGCTGTGATAAGTAGACGACCTACGTCTCATTCATTCTCTTTAAAACTTAACTTTTGATGTGGGATGGGGGCAATGAACCATCTTTGCTGTTATATGGCTTTAAGGCTTTTCACAAAATAAAATTTAACTGACAATAAAGAAGCGTGCTCCTAATTAAAATAATATTGATTCAGCATATGGTATTTTGCCTTTGGTTTTCACTTTTTATTAGATAAATTGTCACTTTTCTCTTTAGTGCCACCTTGTGGGTCAGCTAGTTATAAAAGTACACAAATCTCTCCAGCTGCACGAAACACGGTCAGGATCTGGCATTCAGAGCATCATGGGGAAGAGGAGAGGTTGTGTTTTGGGGGGTTTAGGCTGCCTTTTTTTAATAAAAAAGCAATAATGTACGGAGAAAAAGTTTACAATACATTTATAATAGGTATGCAAGAAGACAGAACAATCTCTCTAGGATTGAAAGTAATGGAAATCTACAGGAAAAAAAAAGAAATCAATGTTTATTTACAGGATAATCATCAAACTTATCTTGGAAAATGTAAGCAGCAAACTTTCAGATCAAGACTTGGCTTGAGTGCAGTCACAATACATGTTCTCTAATACAGCAGTAATAACTCAGCTGCCCTCTAACCTTCCAGAGCTGCACAAACACATCTCCATACGTTACTGGGAGGAACTGTGGACAGCGGAATTATATTCAGTTTGTCTTCTTGAAAGGAGCAGAGAGAATGTTTCTGATGTTTCTAATTTTTAAAGAACCATTTTTGTTAATTTTATTGACTCTTTTTGTTGTTTCCCTTAATGGAAATAGCTTTGAGAGCTACTAGAAAGAAGTTTTCTCTGTTATAAGCTTCTAAACAAAACTTCTTTGTTTTATTCTGCGTACACACTAAAAGCAATGAACTACTTTAAGCTTACAAATTCTGGGTTTTAGCTAGCCAACTCCTTTGCATTCTGTCTTACTAAATACAGACTTCTAAACGAAAATAAGTCATTCCCTGAAAACCTCTTAAACTAAATCAAGTAGTCCTATATCAGGTAATCTTGCTGGTAGAGAGAGTTTGCTTTAAATGGCAGCTCTTGGGTTTTACTGAAATTAGATTTCATCCTTAAGATGTATGATAAGAACAAGAGACAGACAACATAAGACAGTGGAAATAGTAGTTTCCCCTGATCAGATATAGCTATTATTTAGATGGAAAGAGACCTGGGGAGCTACAGAGGAGCACATGGCACAGCAGGCATTGAAGTTCAGTGAGTTCAGTGTAGTTTCCCAAGGATGAAAAGAACAGTAAACTCTCCTGCATATACACCCTACCAACAAGCAAGTAGGTGTCCAGCAGTGTCTCTGAGTCTTAGTTAAGTTCAAACACAGTAAGTTCAGCTCAACCAAACAGAATAAATTAGGAAGGATGGTGCAACAGACAGCTCACTAATACAGACTGCAAAAAACTCAGCAACTGACTTCGCAGTACAGCCACAGCCTTCTTCCATAACCCCTGTATTCCTGTACCCCTTTGCTGGCTTTATCCCTCCAAACAGCAGAAAAGCCTTTGAGGAAAGAGCCACTACAGAATTACAGAATGGTAGCAGTTGGAAGGGATCTCAAAAGATCATCTAGTTCAATCCCCCTGCCAGAGCAGGACCACCTAGATTAGGTCACACGGGAGGTTTTGAATGTCTCCAGAGAAGGGGACTCCACAACATCCTTGGGCAGCCTGTTCCAGTGCTCTGTTACCCAGACCATGACAAAATTTTTCCTCATGTTTACATGAAACCTCCTATGCTCCAGCTTGCACCAGTTGACTGTAAAGACTGTATGGTGTTCAGATGCTACATCCCATGGAAGCACAGAGATAGCAATGGCTGGCACAGCTGATCACGATCTCAAAATCTGCTGTGAGCTGAACAGCCACCCACTGCAAAACACCGATGAGCAAATGTGTCTCTACTGAGAAGACGGGGGGCAGGGCGGGGAAAGCAGTTGCAGTAAGGTTGAGTGAGGAATGACACACAACAAGTGAGCGAGGTTTCACCCTGTGCTTACATCTCAGTGGTTGCTCAGGTTACAGCTACAGAGACAGCTGTCTCTGCGTGACTCCACCACGCATCAGTTATTCTTATCACTCTTTCCTCACCTTTTCCCACCCAAACCTTCACATAGACCAGACTATGATCAGTTAGCAGGTACTTCTACATATTTGCTGGCACCAGAAGATAGGCACTGGCAACCTGCCTCTCAAAGTTGCACTTACTGGACTGAGGAATGGCCACATTCTTAAAAAATGGGCTTTGGATATTTGTTTGTTTGGATTGTTCATGAGTATTTTTACACTCTTGAAATCAGATGAAGTTTAAGAGCAGAAAGTGAGTGTAATGACAAGAAACAAATACTCTAAAGAAAAAACTAACAATACCAAAGACTGCAACCGTTGTTCATATAGAAGGTCCTTGTGTTATTTTTTGGGAAGTATTTAATGAGGGGTTTTTAGCCTCTGCTGCATCAGAAATAACATACATGCTCCATAAGCTATGTTTCTGCCAGGCCTAGCCTCCTACAAAACACATCAAGCATGATGCCTCTCAGCCCCAGCTGGTCAGCCGTCTGACCATCTCACCAGCAGCTACACTCACCACTAGCCAGGTGCCGTGAGTCAGACAGCATCAGAGTCCAGATCCCAGTTTAACAGGGATGTAACCATCTTGCCTGCCTCACTCCTCAGATAGACTCTTACTCATGTACCTCCCTTCCTGAAGATGCTCAATTAGCTTTTGAAAAGTTATGTACATAAATAATTTCACATGGTTTTATTTGAAATGCAGGTTCTCCAGATCCCAGGAAATTCCAATTTTAACTCTATATGCATATGCAGATGACAAACTTAATTTTCCTAGATTGCAGGATGGAGAAGACTAGCAGTGTCACCCTGCTTCAGTAACCACCAGAGCCTTGCATTTCCAGTATTTTTAGTTCCACTGAATAGGAAGCATCTGTATATCTATAAAGGATAGCATCACCTGGAAGAACTGTGATCCATCTGGGATGGAAAGGCTTAGCTGCTTTAAACACTATGCTGTTCAGACTGATCCAACAGCAAGATCATCAGTGCGAGACCAAGTGCCACACAGTGCTGCCATTAGAGGTAGCTTCAGGGTCTCTGCACAGCACCAATCTGTACTGCACAGCACCAATCTGTACTGCACCACTGAATCCCATCGAGGCAGCAGAAGCCTGCTCTCAGCAGCAGAAGCCTATTGCAGATGCCTGCAATCAAGTCAAACATCATCATCCCATGGTACTCTATATCCAACCATAAGAGAGCCAGTCCCCACAGATAACAAATATCTCAAAGTCACACCCTGCAGATTTCAGGGGTTGCAAACTCAGCTCTAAGTCCCTACCCTAACTTCAGACACTCTAACCCAGCCCATTCAAGTGGGAGCAGGGATGACCAGAGATGCTATTTCCTGCCAGCTCTAGAACAAGTGTTAACAAATCATCCTTCCCTATCTCTCCTTCTTTCATAGCTCCCTGTTTGTAGTTTTCTACTCTACGTTGCTTTTTTTCCACCACTCCTGTCAGCCTCTATCTCTGCAGCCTCACCAGGACAACCTGCAAACTCATCACTTGCTGCCCTACGATGCCCAGGCAGCCATGTCTTACAGCTGCTGGTTCAGATCCACAGCTTGATCTCAGCTAGGGGAGGTAATTAAGCCACTCATTAA